>PVLC010001834.1:0-51369 GCA_004027655.1 Graphiurus murinus | reverse complement strand
CCCGGCTCTATTATTTTGAAGTCAATAACATAGAAGCAAATCTAAGCATAGTCAAATGTATGACTTAAGATATGTTTTAATCTTTTGAAGTCCTAACAGCCTCATTACAGAGCCTAGAGAACCTGTTTGTTTTTTAAGCTTCAGGAAGTATCCAAGTATTTGCCTGTTCTAGCCCAGCACCTACAGATTCTGGAGCAGTCTCCTGAGTAAATCCCTGCTGGGTTTCCTATCAGTTGTAGTGTCCTGTGTTAAAAATCTTTGTTATTGTGTGATGCTTTTAGGAAGTTATAAAGCAGTCTGGCTGGAATGAGAGTTGTTACCACTGACCAGAGAACTTCCTGTAGATAGCTTTTCAGAATTCAGAGGGAAGGTTTTAGCTTCACATGCACATTTGGAGAGTCGTACATTACAGTAGGCTTGTGCTCCACCAGCAAGACACGCATCAGACTGGGAAATTGAGACTGGCTGTGGTGCTTGGCTTTTTTGGGATAGGTCCCTTGAGAGGCTACCACCTCCTTTCCTTTTCGTATGGGATGCTTTTAATTCATGGTGCCAGCCTGGGAGAGAGGGGTGCTTTGTGTTCATCTGTAGCTTACAGATTCCAGCTGAAAAAGAGATTAAGATTTTGGTTGTACATTTTGTGGAAATGACTGAAAACATCAAGCCCATTCCTCACATACACAAACGATCCAGTTATCCAAATATTTATTTAAATTACAAATTTCTTTCGGACATGGATGGGCACTTGCCATCTAATTTTCTTCTTTTCTTTACCCACCAGATAGATTCACACAGAAAAATAACACAGGATCTTGTATGTAAATGTTGAAAATGAAGATCCAAGCTTCAGGGTGCCTTGTGGCAAGTACAATTAAGTAACAGAGAACTGGGGCAACTGTTTATTTGTAGGTTGGGTGTGACATATGAATGAGCCTGTCTTTTAATACCACCCGACTGCCCTGGACTGAAATAGGCCTTTAGAGTAGGTTTAGCCTTTTAAGTTCAGTTTTGAGAACCAGCCATTCACTGTGAAAGCAAAGTTGCTGGGAAGTTTGTTTTAAAGATGCTGCCACCCTCTATTTCTGTGAACCCAGTAAAAATAGCATGGAATAAAATTTAATTATGCTGTGCTGAATATTTCATGTGGAATTAAGGGGCAAAAGCTGCCTTTAAAAAGCATTAGGTTTGGAAAAGAATAAAGGCTTTGTAAGTTCTTTGGAAGATACTATAATTAAAAGATTTGCTCAAATGTATTTTTCCCTTTTTGAAGAGTTTAAAGAAATCCATCCCCCCTTCCAAAATTGATTACCTCTCAAACATCAGCCCTGCTTGGCAGTAAATACGGTGAGGCTGCCTCTGTGCTGATTTGACAGCTTCTTTCTCTTAAATGTAAAATAGTTTTTTTAATCTTCTGATTTAGATGTTTAATAGAAAGTAAATGTTTAACTTGCTTTGGTTTCTACCGAACCTGTATTTAAATCCACACAAACAGTTTGAATAAAGTGAAAACATCACTGGACCAGCTATTTTAAACATTTCAGGATATAAGAATGCTAAATGGGGTTCCCTTTTAAAAATAGAAATGGCTGCTTGCATTTACATAATTACTGCTAACTAGCACAACATTTTAAATGGTGACAAACTCAGGGTAGAAAAAGTATCTGTTTTAAAAAGCCTGGTAAAAGGAAGCCGAAACTGCGCTTTGAGCAGCTGCTTGGGATGGACGGACGGTCTTTGCAAAGCCAGGAAACCCAGGCTTTTCAGTTCGGAGGCCGTGTCAGGGAGAGAGGTGAACAGCTCAGGCGACTTTAGATGGCCCTGTGCTGGCACTTAGGCCAGATGCATGGGTGTAAGTTCTGACACTTAAATTTGCCTTGCTGTTTTGGACAGGGTGTTACACACTCTGTCCACCATTAAAAGATGGCTGGTAAGGGTCAAAGGTCAGTGTTGGCAAAAAGAGCATGGAATGCAGGGCGTGGTGGCACATGACCTGTAATCCTAGTACTTGGAAGACTGAGATAGGATGATTGCTGGTTTGAGGCCCTGTTTCAAAATAAAAGAAAAAAAGGGCTGGGGTGTAGCTCAGTGGTAGGGGATTCCTGGATTCAATCCCCAGCACCCCTCAACCCAGGCATTGAAGAATTTATTTTGTGAAAATGAAGACTAGATTTGACTTATACAACCTCATTAGTTCAAGCCAGAATCTCTCTAACATCCTTGGCCCTTTCCTCCCATCTCAAACATTGAATCCATTTGTAAGTTTTGTTCTCTTTCCAAGGTATATCTGCCTCTGCCTCTCCACCAGGACCACCTTATTCCTAGCCACACTCTTTTTCTCTGCCTGGGCATCTGCCCCATTTTCCTATTTGGATTCCCTGCCTCTAGGTTTGTTCCCCTTGCTGTATATTCCCTGTGCAGGAACCAGGGTATCTATTAAAAAAGTAAATGCAATCTCAGTAGTTGGGAGGCTGAGACAGGAGGACTGCAGGCTCAAGGCCAGCTTCAGCAACTTAACAAGACATTGCAACTTAGGGAGACCCTGTCTCAAAATATAATAAGTAAAAGCTGGGGGTTTAACTGGGAAGTAGAATGCCCCTGGGATCATCTTTAGTTCCCCCCCCCCCCCCTCCCCAGATATAAGTAGGATTAGGCCACCAGCTTGCTTAAACTCTGCGGTGACTTTCCATCCATGTGGAGTACAATCGGCCTGCTTCACCCCCCGTTTTCCACCATGCACCTCTGCCTTCCAGGAAGCTGTCTCCTTGATGACTGGAACACATCGAGCAGGTTGTGTTTCGTGGTAGCTGTTTCTTGTGCCTGCAACACCCTGCTCTTTCCTCCCCTCCCTCATCTTTGTTTCCTGGCTCCTTTGTGCCAGTCACAGCTCACCTCAAATGTCATCTCCTCAGAGAGACCTTCCCCTGATGACTCAGTCTCACACAGTCCCCAGCACTCTCACGTGGCTGTTTTATATTCTTCATAGCGGCCATTACTGTCAGAAATGGCCTTTGTGGCTGTCTTATTCTGGCCCTTGTTTCTCCCCACACCACCAGCTCTTCTCAGGAAGGGGCCTTGTCTCCTCAGCTGTGTTCCCACTGGCTGGAAGAGCTACGAGCGCACAGACGTGTGGATCAAACGAACGCAGGAGAGGAACTAAGGTAGCTAGAGTCCGAGGAGACTCACCTGGTGGAGCTGGCTCCTAGTGGTGTCCTGAAGGCCATGTTAGCGTTTCCTGGATGTTTTTTGAACCGTTTGGGAAATACTACTCTAAATCTTGCCTTTTAGGTTGAAAGTTGAACTCTGGGGATTCACACCATGGCTGTGTTTAAGCATGATGAGCCCATGTCCCAAGAAGCTGAGGAGGTGGTTCTCACAGCCCCCCCCCACTCCCACGAGATGGAGAGTTAATGTTCCGGGATCACTGGGTGACTGGTCTCTCTGCTGGGGGCAGTGGGCCAGCAGTGCCTTGCTTTGCGAAAGACTGAATTTGAACTCACACTCAGCTTGAGAGCCAGATGGCGTTTTCTATAACTTTGCCTGCAGCATCTTTCCTGTGAGCACGACGGGGATGCTTTCCAAGTTCAACAGTCATTCTGGGGTCAGGTAATAGATCTGTTCAGATATGCGTATTTGGAGAAATCTAAGCTTTGGTGAGCAGTTTTTACTTCCTTGATTTTCTTCTGGGCGGCGTCCAGATTTTTAGGGGGAAAATAGGGACAGCCACTGATAGCTAAAAGTTGTGAAGATACCCGGAAGTAGTTAGTGGAACCCTCTTTGTTCAACTTCCTTAGGGAAGAAGCAGCTCACATTTCCAACTCACTGAGTACCAAATATATTATGGCACTCCAAGCTGTCTGCTGAAGCATTGACTTTGGTCTTGCTGTGCTAGCTGGGGACTGGGTTGTGGAACTCAGGAGACCTGTCTGCTAAGCAGAAGCTCCCTCGGGTGACTTTCCATTCTCATCGCTGTCTTTATCAGGCCGTCATTACAGTGGTTGGGTTGTACAAATGAAAACAGTGACTGCTCAGTTAATTTATGGTGAAATGGACCTTTTAAGAACTGGAACCTAAAAGCCCTGGAACGGGAGAATTTTAGTTGCTTTTGATTGAGCATCAGTTCATTAGACTAGGTTTGAGAAAATGGGTCCCTTATGTTTGACTGGAGCGTAATACCTTCAGGTGCAAGGGCCTTGACTGTTGATGCTACACCCGCCCTTCTGGAAACCAGGTTAGACCTGGAGGGAACAAAAAGGTTGTACACAGGCAGTCACAAGGTGCCTAGCCTGTTGAGGATCACGATGTATGAAGTGGAGGTGGATAGATTGGGCTGGAAAAGGGTTTTGACCAGAGTCTGAAGGGTTTTGTTTTCATGAATGGGCAACTTGAACAGGTAGCTTTCCTGCATTGGTGAGCTCTTGTATGTGTGTAAGGTCAGCTGGGGAGGGGGAGGAGTTGGGAGTAGTGTCATCACTGGTGTTCTAGTTAGTGCCAACTCAACCTGCCATTTTTTTCTTACAACTAACACTGAGAAACAGTCTACTACATACCACCAAATTGTGCCACTTTCCTGCTTCAACCCTTTGGTTGATTGAAGTTAACACAGTAATTTAGTCAACGGAATGGTCTAAATATATCTGGATGGAATGTTCTGAACATATACCTACACATACCCCGCTATTGGTGGTCAGTAATCCTGGTATTTGAAGGGCAGTGGCTTTCCTCTCTACACTGTTAGAAATTGGTGTGTACAGTCAGTTGATACTGGCACACATTCTATATATGGGAGTTAGAATTTAGATGTTTGAAAATAATTTAACTCCCTGAGCCCTCCAATCTAACTTGAAGAAATGAGATTGGCGCTCCTAGATGGACATATTGATTATATTTAACTGACCTTGAATGTTAGCAAGGGAAAAGTTACCCACTTACAATTATTTATTTCTCTTTTCCCAGCCTTAACAGCCAAAATAATTTCCTGCCCGCAAACAGCTTGCTTTTCTTTTTCTATCCTGTCTTTTCATGGCTATTTGCAGAAATTTCTGGCTAACCACCAATCCATAATTTCCCTCCTCTTTGCTGATGCCATGTTTACTGGTATCTGAAAAACCCCATGAATTTAAAGTTTTTACCTTATTAAAGTTGAGATTTCAGTGGTTCAGTTGCTGATACGCAATTTCATATTCCTTGTTTTAGTACCATGGTTGGTTTCTTAAATTTGGTTTGAGGAGCTTAAATATTTGTTAAAATCTTAGTATTTCCTGATTTGGAGGAAGCTACTTATATATAACTTCACCAGACCCATCTGGTACCCATTCCTCAGCTTTAGTGATAGAAGGAGAAAATAGTAAATTCTGTCTTCCAGGCAAACAGGTTTTAAGTTTGTAGTGGCGTGAGAGATGGAGGAATTGGCGTGTGAGTTGGCCTTTCAGGAGGGTACGGATGGTTTTCTAAGGGAAGTTCAGGAAGGATAGTGGAAAGGGTTTTCCTGACCTCATCTCGTGGACTCTCCTTTGCCTCCACTCGCTGAGCTGGCTGGTCCAGCCAGAAGGACGCCGAGGCTCTCATCTTTTGGCAGACTCTAAACAGATTCTCTGTTGACATAGGGGCTCTGTGTTGTTTTGTTTGAGGTGTTATTTTTTTAATGTCAAAGTGGATGATCTATACCCAGCCCTAGGGTGCCCGGCTTTCTATCACCTTCCTGTCCCCTGTGCCCTCAGTGTGGATCCGTAGGGAAAGTCAGGTAGGTCTCCAGGGTCTGTGAGGTCACTGGTACCTTTGGCACTTCTCCAGGGAGGGGCAGGTTGGCTGCCCTTGACAGCTCTGCGCCATCGTGGAAGTGTGCCCAGCCTGCTTATCCATCTTTGATGCACTGTAGATGATAAATAATCATCAGGGCCGTGTGATGGCTGAGAGGCAGACTCCAGCCAGTGCGCACTGGGTTAGAGTGTTTTCCTGATGGATGGCGCCTATTCTGGGAAGCAGCTTATTGTCTCACATGAACAGGCTTTCTAGAATAAATGACTGCTTTCTTAATATTTTGAATCATTTTCTTCAGCACATGTTTTGTTGCCGTGGTTGATAGCTTGCCAAATATATGCCTTTGCACAACTCCCTGTAGGACTGGATATACAATCAGACCAAACAGTGTGATTTAAGGTTGAACATAATTGGGAACTCAGCAATCACTTGCCTTGCATTTGATAGAACAGCAGTGGAATGCTTGAGAGTTATTTCACTGTTAAAAAATTATATATATAAGACACATACACAGAGATACAGTTTCACTGCCATATAATAAAAAAGTTGTGTCTGAAGCCACTGGGCAAAAAACACTCGCATGATAAATAATTACTTGACTTTTGTGATAGAGGCAGTAATTAACTTCAAACCAGTCCTAGCAGTTGATACCACAGATGTGACTGAGGACCTTAGTCAAATTATATTAGATTGCAGGATAGAAAAAAAATGGAAGGGTGGGAGAAATACATTTTAAAATCAAGTCTTTCATCTGATGATCTGTTGTCTTGTTTCTGTGTACTTCTATAATTGGGCCAGAAACTTGGTGAACTTGGTGTTGCCTCCCCATTAAACAAGGGTCTTTGGTTTTTACATTTCAAACGCTGTGGCGTGTTAGTTATTGTTGTTACCTGTAATTGAGACTTTTCATGTGCCTCTGCTATTAACAGCCCCACTCCCTGGAGTTCTTTACAAGATGAAATTAAGACTCTTTGAAAAGTCACCTGCAAAACCCCAGCGTTTGTTTACCAGAGGGAGAGAGATCATATTACTGTAAGCAGAGAGTAATACCTGGGGATTCTAGGGTAGAGATGCACCGCCCCGCTGCCTTTTCCCTGCCTGGTGTGCTCTAGTGGTCGCCAGGCTTGCTGCTGGCACTGCAGACTGCATGAGAAGAGGTGGAGTGTGGAGAAGAAACTTTGAAACCGTGTCCCAGTTACCCTGGCCACCAGAGTTCCTGGTCCATGGCATACCCTTGTACAAAAGTGCTACTCTAACAAGATGAGGACATATAATTCTGAGGTGAGATTTTGGCCATCTCATACAATTAAGAGGAAATTTTCTCCAGTTTTTTTTTTTTTTTAATTTGGATACTTTTAATAATTAAAAACACCTATATTTTGAGATTTCAGATAGAATAATTCAATGCCAGAATTTAACCTTTGTTTGTAAAAAGCATGATCACAAAAGCCCCTCTGTAATCTATCCAAACAAAAATCCATGAGAATAAGTGAATGAGGCCACAAGATATAAGATAGTTGTATTCTTATATAGTAGCAACCATTGGAAGATAGAATTTAAAAACCAGTACCGCCGGGCATGGTGGTGCACACTTGTAATCCCAGCATTTGGGAGGCTGAGACCGGAGGATCCAGGTTCGCGGGCAGCCTCAGCTATCTAGTGAGGCCCTCTGCAACTTAGTGAGACTCGGTTTCAAAATAAAGAATAAAAAATAGGACTGGGGGTGTAGCTCGGAGGTAGAATGCCCCTGAGTTCAATTCCCAGTACCGAAACAACAACAACAACAACAAAACCAGCACCATTTCCAATAGCTTAAAAAATCAAATGCCTTAGATAAAAGCTAAGAATATGTGTAAGACTGCTATTCTGAAAATTGCAAACAACACTGAAAGAAGTTAGATTTGTGAAGTATCCATTGAAAGACTCAAAGTTGGTGTCTTTTTTTCCCCTCTAAATTGGTTTAGGAATTCAGTGCTGTCCTAGTCAAAATTTAGACCAGCTGATTGTAAAGTTCATAAGGAAAGTCAAAGGACCTAGAAAACCCAAATCAATTTAGAAAAAGAACAAAGCTAGAAGATTGCACTGCCAGATTTCAAGAGTTCTATAAAGCCACGGCGATCAAGACAGTGTGGCATTGCAAAAGGATAGACATATAGATCAGTGGGACAAGATAGAGTCCAGAAATAGATCCGCACATAGATGGTCAATTGATTTTTGACAAAGGTGCAAAGGCAAGTCAATGGAGGAGGATAGTCTTTTCAACAGATTGTAATGGAACAACTGAACATCCATATGCAAACACTCTCAGTCTATACCCTATACTGTATACAGAAATTAACTTAAAATGGACCATAGACCTAAGTTTAAATTCTAAAACTATAAAACTTCTAAGAAACTGGGCGTGGTGGTGCATGCTTGTAATCCCAGTACTTGGGAGGCTGAGACCAGAGGATCACAGGTTCAAAGCGAGCCTCAGCAACTTAGACCTTGTTTCAAAAAAAAAAAAAAAAAAAAAAAAAAAGAAAGAAAGAGAATCAGGTTGGGGGTATAATTTGGAAGTAGAATGCATCTGAGTTCCATCCCCAGTACCAAAACAAAAACAAAAACTTCTAAGAAAAATCCCCAAAGAGACAGCCTTTACAACTAGGTTAGGCAATGATTTCTTTTTCTTTTCTTTTGGGGATTGAACTCAGGGGCATTCTACCTCCGAGCTATATCCCCAGCCCTATTTTTAATTCTTTATTTTGAAACCAAATCTTACTAAGTTGCAGAGGGTCTCACTAGGTAGCTGAGCCTGGCCGCGAACCCAGATCCTCTGGTCTCAGCCTCCCGAATGCTGGGATTACAAGTGTGCGCCACCACGCCTGGCTGGCAATGATTTCTTAACTATGGCACCGAAAGCACAATCTCCAAGAGAAAAAATGGATGTCAGACATCATAAAATAAATTTAAAGAATCTATTCTTTGGAAGATACTGTTAACACAATGAAAAGACAAGTCACAGACTAGGAGGAACCTTTTCAGAGCATATATCTATTTTAAAAGACTTGCATCCAGAATATAGAAAGGACCCTTAAAACTCAACAATATGGAAGCAACCAAATTTAAAAACAGGCAAGAGATTTGAATAGACCTTGTTAAGATGCACAGATGGTAACACATGAGAGATGTTAGATGTCCATTATTAGGGAAATTAAACTAAAACCCACAATGAGATACTGGGACATATTTACTAGAATGTCTTCCAACCAAAACATAAATGGGATACCCTGCTAATCCCAGTGCTGGTGAACCTGTGGAACAACAAACTTTCATACCTTGCCGAATGGTACAGCTACTTGGACATCAAATCTGCTTCTTATAAATTCACAGTTTAAAAAAAAATCTAATAAGCCTGCATTTATAATATGATCCAGCCTTCCCACTTCTAGGAGTCAACCTATGAGAATGAGAAGTTCATGCAGAAGTTTGTATGTGGATGTTTACAGCAACTCTACTCATGATCTCCAAAAGCTGAAAAACACCCTAGTGTGATCCAGCTGGGGCATGCATAAAACAGCTTCATTGGAATACTATTCGGCAACAAAAAGGAGCAAACGGATACAGTATGGGTGTGTCTCAGATGCCTTAGCCTTAGTGAAAAGACACCAGGCACAAAATGCCGTCTGATTCTATTTATATGACATTCTGGAAAAGACAAGACTATATGGAAAGGAAACTGGTTGCTGGGAACTGGGGTGGGGGTGAGTTGAGCACAAGAAGCTTTCTGGGGTGGGGGGATTATCTTGATTGTGGCAGTGAGGACACAAGTGTGTATTTGTCATACTCTGTGGGCCTGAACAGTTTGAACAGGTGCTTCAGTAAAGAAGATGTTCCAATAGCCAGCACACATGTGGGAAGGTGCTTGACTTCTTCACGCATCAGGGAAATACAGATTGGAGGCACAGTGAGGCACAATCTATCAGAATGTCCAAAATGAAAGACTGCCAGCATCAAATTCTGGGGAGACCGTGGTGCAACTGCCACTCTCCTGCATTGCTGGAAGGTGTATTAAGTGGTACGACCTCTTTAGAGAACTGTTGGGCAGTTGTTTTCTAGAATTAAACATACATTTGCACTATGATCCGGCAATTCTACCATTAAATATTTACCTTAGAGAAGTGAAGATATATGTTCACAGGACTTACACAAGATGTTTCTATAAAGCCAAAAACTGGGAACAGCTCAAATACTACCAACTGAAGAATTAATACATTACGACAATGGAATACTACTAAGCTATAAAAAAAAAGAATTACCAGTACATCTACGGATGGAGCTCAGAAACAGAAGTACATATTATGTGTGTGCATTTTGATAGAATCCAGGAACAGATGAAATCAGTCTGTGGTGATTGAAAGTGGCTTTCCTGATCATTAGGAGACGAGTTAACAGTAAAGAAGTAAGGGAACTTTCTGCCTGGATGGAAATGTACCAAATCCCATTTGGGGTGGTGATTACATGGCATTTTCAAGTGTAAACACTCCTCGACCACCTCACATGGTTTTGCACACCTGTAATCCCAGTACTTGTGAGCCTGAGACAAAAGGATCACAGGTTTAAGGCCAGTTTTAGCAACCTAGCAAGACCCTTTTTCAAAATAAAAAGGACTGGGAGTGCAGCCTGGAAGTAAAATACCCGTGGGTTCCATTCTCAGTACACAAAAATAAAGCACATTGGCCAGATTAAGATCTGTATCTTTTATTGTTTGTTAATTATATCAGTAAAAATACCTTAGAAGCTCACTTTTACAGACATCTTACTGAATCCTAAGTTCCTTTAACCATTTGTTTTGTTTGGCCATTCTGTACATTTTATTTAAGTTTGTATGTGGTATGTCTTGTTGGCATTCTCCCCACTGTGTTGAGGCAAGAGGAAAGAAAGGCCCAACTTCTGATTGAGCTAAGTGACATGCCCGAAGGTTGAGGATGTCAGCAGAACAGGTAAGTAACCCATATTCTGACTGGGTCCTTGGGGGGCTGCCCTTTCTTACCTGTTCACCATTTGTCGAACCTCGGTGTTGCGAAGAGCTGAGGAACTCCTCATAGGCCTAGTCCTAGGGCAGCATCTTCTAGAAGCTCATGTGGCTGGAGTTCAGTGTGGATCAAGATGGGTGGGTGAGAAAGGAGCAGTGATGTGCACACGAGGCCCTTGCCCAGCTCTCCTTAACCCTCCGGTTCTTGCTTTGGCCTCTTTCCTCTCAGCACCTACTTACCTGTTGTTCATCTGTAGAGGATCCCTAAATTACCTGGAATTCCCCCTCTCCTGTGTTCAAACTGCCTCCCCACCCCAATAAATAGAAACTTCTCATTTTAGGACTTACTAGGAACTCTTTTTTTTTTTTTTTTTTGGTAATGGGGAATTGAACCCAGGGGCCTTTTACATCCAAGCTATACCCCTAGCCCTTTTTATTTTGAAACAAGATTCACTAGTAACTCCCTCCTCCCTTCCTTCCCTGGCTTCCTTCCTTGTATTGGGGATTGAACCCAGGAGCCTTCTACCTCAGATCTACACT
Organism: Graphiurus murinus; assembly: GCA_004027655.1. Taxonomy (NCBI): domain Eukaryota; kingdom Metazoa; phylum Chordata; class Mammalia; order Rodentia; family Gliridae; genus Graphiurus; species Graphiurus murinus. The sequence goes on along the minus strand of PVLC010001834.1, from coordinate 40,058 downwards.
CTAGCCTTTTTTATTTTTTATTTTGAAATAGGATCTCTCTAGGTTGCTGAGAGTCTTGCTAAGTTGACGAGGCTGACTTTGAATATGTGACCCTCACATCTCGGCCTCCCAAGTGCTGGGATTATAGGCATGGGCCCCTGTGCCTGACTCTAGAAACTCTTCATTACCAAAGCCGTGGCCTGTTCTCAGTCCATCCTGCCCGGCTTCTCTGTAGCATGTAGTGATATTAACTGTCTTTTTCTTGAATGCAAATCTCATTCCTCAGCTCTAGGGCACCATCCCCTTTCCTGGGCCTCCTTTGAGGTGGCTGCTCTTCAGCCTTACATTCTTGGCCTCTTTGTGGAGAGACTCGAGACTAGTCTTCCTTTCTGGTGCTTTAAGTTTCTATTTATCCATGGATGATGTGCACCTCTGCCTCTTTAGGCCTTATGTCTCTCCTGAATTTTAAGCCTTTACATTTCAGACTGATCACATTCAGCTCAAAGCCAACTCGTCATTTCTCCCTAGGAAATTCTTGGTCTAGGTCAGGTGTCCCCCGAGGTCAGTGGCCCAGACTAAGGACTCTTGGGTCCTCCTTGATGCTCTTTGGCATTCCCTGGGAGTCTGTTCTTAGAGATCAGAGACTCACCTGTGAACTTTGTGCTCTGTCTTCTCTGTCTCTCCAGCCACCTCTGCAAGCTTGGGCTCTCACCTCCTGAACTATCCTGGGGTCTCCCTGCTTTTTTGCCTCCACTCTCTATAACCTCCCTGTGCCTCCATTACCTTGCTCTGTAGGATAAAGTTTCGGTTCCGTAGAATGACTGAGAAACCCTTTGTCCACACAGTGTTTTGCCCTTCTGTACCTAGTCGCTGAAGCTACATTGAAGTTTCAGTTAATTTCTCCCTCCTGCACTATCCATGTTTCCTGGCAGAATGAGTGGTTCCCTATGTTGAGTTTGCGTGTTGTGATGCCCTGCATCTTTATTAACTCATGCATGTGTGTGTCTACACACATGAGCTCCTAGGGGGTAGTACATGGATCCCTCACTTGCATCTTCTGGGGCCAGATAGGGCCTTGCACACAGAAGGTACTCAGTAGAGGTGTGCTCAAGTGCTCAGTTGCTGCTAGTGGAGCCTGCTGGAATTGCTGCTGCATCGTCCCTGGAAGGCTCCTGTTGGTTCTGCTGAGTGCCCCACACAGCCCCCTGCTCCTCCAGAGGCCACTAGAGGTGTGGAGCTGGCACTGCCATGTGATTGTCTAGGCTCTGACCACAGAAGCCCGGTGCCTGCCTGGGATAGTGAGCCTTCAAGTTGCCCGAGTTGATCTGACAAGCCAGGAAGGACCACGATGTGACCTGGTAGTTTTCCCTGCATGATGTGAAGAAGGATTCCCTCTCGCATTGTGTCCGATGAAATTGTGATGATTTTCCCACCCTGCAGAGAACCCCCTGCGAAGGGACTCTAGGAGAAGGGAATGCCGGCGGCCTCATAAAGAAATGCGCCTTGTATGCCCGGTGTACTTGTGCCTGAACTACCAATTCCAATTAGGGCAAAGAAGGCTGGTGCCATGTCTGCCCCTCCTTCCTTGCTGCAGGGCGGTGGGCAGCAGCCACTCCTCCCCTTAATTAGAGGAGCCCAAGGGACCAGAGAAGAGGCCGGATTCTAGATGGCTTCCACCCCACCGCCACAGCAATTGAGGGTGGTGGCAGGTGTTGTAGGCAGGGCGGGAGACGTGCCAGGGACCTCGGCCATGGGAGCAATGGAGTTGGGCACTTTTAATTGATGCCTTTAATAATTACTGTTTAAGCAGCAGAAGGCACAGGGAAGTTGTTTCAAAGGCAAATCAGAGTGGCATGATTTTGGAAGCTGGCTCAGAATGTGTCTCTTTTCCCCGCTCTGTTACTTGGATGCATTTTTTCTTTAGTTTTCCCTCCCCCTCACTTTTGAGCGCAGCAGTCTCTTTTCCCTGAAGGGAGTGGGAGAGGAAGGTGCTAAATGAAATTCGCATGCAGCTATTATTTGCCCAGGGCCAGCTCGAGTTTCTTGAGTAAATCAAAATATGCATTTTCGCTAAGTTTAAAACCTCACTGCCTGCACCCGGGGGCAGCCAAGCAGGAGTGGTGCTGACCCAGTGAAGAGGTGGACGCCGGGGCCCAGGTCCCCTGATAAGTCTTACCACTCTCGCAGGGACCCGGGGGTCTGAAGAGGAAATTGAGATCCGTCTTCAAGGTAGCCGTCACTTACGGTCTCAAGTCTTTAAATATTTGTGTTGTCTGTTCTAATTGCTTTTCAGTTTGTTTGCTTTTTAAAAATCCGGTGTGTGGTTTCCACCGTGTCCTTGAGTTGGTGAAACTGTAAGTTCCAGGACGTCCTGGAGCCGAGCAGCATCGTCAACATTGACTATCTGCTGAGTCGCCAGACATCTGGGCTCTGGGATGGGTGGAGGGACGCAGGCAGGCCCTGACCTCTAGGAACTCTGCCGCGTGGAGACAGGACAAACGGACTTGCAGCTTCAGCAGCTGCACTCCCTCTTGTCCTCCCCCAGGTCCTGTATGTGGGAGGGCTGCAGAGACTTTCAATGCGAGAATTGTTGCAGCTTGATTCAGAGACGCTCCCTAGTGAGGCGTGCTGCTGGGTGCCATTCAAATAAAGGTAACAGGAGCTCTGGGCTTTGGCTGACCTCTGCTCTGTGACCTTCAGTACGCCAGCGCATCTCGTGGGGCCTCGTGACCTGCCTAACTGAGCTCGCTGTCCCTGTGGAGCCCCTTCCTGGTAAGACAGGGCACTGCGAGGCAAGCAGCAGGTGTTGGGCCAGCCTACCTGGAGCCTAAGAGTGGCCACCCCTGGCCTGAGAGGAGCGGCCTCTGCCACACCAGGACACAGCAGGTGCCTCTGGTGACCGACAAACCAGTCAGGCTTCAGCGGCCCTTCCCATCCAGTCGTGCCCTACCCCTGCCTGGGAGCCAGTGCAGTCCTCAAAGAGCTCGGATCCCATCTGTCCGTCCTGGCTTCCCATCACACTAGGGCCCAAATCTGAAAGCCCCCTGTGCCCTGCTGGGTCCCCAGTGGTCAGGCTTGTGGCCTCCCTGCCCTCACATCTTGTCATTTTTCCTTGCTTCCTGGATCACACTGGTCGTGTGTGTGTGTGTGTGTGTGTGTGTGTGTGGCTTTGAATTGAGCCCAGGGGCATTCTATCCCTGAGCTACACCTGAGCCCTGTTGTTTTATTTTTATTTTGGGGCAGGGTCTTGCAGTGTTGATGAGAGTCTCACTACTTGCTGCTATTCTCCTGTCTCAGCCTCCCACAAAAAAAAGCAAGCCAGCCCACTTGCTTTTTTTTTTTTTTAATTCAGAGACAAAGGCAGGAGTTTTATTTAGGAAAGTAAGGGACTTGAGGGAGGGAGAAGACAGACGAGGGAGGATCATCCGGGCCAAGAGCCCACTTGCTCTTTTGACCCCAAGCGAGTTTCCAGTTCCCAATGCCTTGGCGTTGCTGTTCCTCCTGCCTGGGACCCTGACAGTCCTGCCCTTACCCCAGCTCTGCCCCATGCTCTTCTGCCCTCCTTGTCCTTCCTGAAGAGCACGCCCTCGGCCTTCTCTGCCTGCTTTCTTTTCTTGGAGTACTTCTGCTGCCACCACCAGATCTTTGTCTCTGCAGGATGCTGAGCAGTACCAGGAGAGGGCTTCTATGCACTTGCCACTCCTATGGTGCAGGCTTGTCATTCCTGGCACAGGGTGGGCATCTGGTATCCAGGGTACCACCAGGAGCAGACTGCCTAGCCAGGGTCCTCGCCCATTGTCACCGCCCAGCCCCCTGCTTGTCCTGCTGCTCCCAGCTCAGGAAACACCACTCTCTGGGGACATTCAGCCAGAACACTCATGGAGATTTGTTTGTTTGTTTATGTACTGGGGATTAAACCCCTGGAAGGGGGGTTAACCTCTGAGCTACACCCCCAGCCCTTTAAATTTTATTTTTGAAACAGGGTCTCGCTTAGTTGCAAAAGGTCTTGCTAAGTTGGTGAGGCTGACTTCGAACCTGCAGTTCTCCTGTTTCAGCCTCCCAAGTACTGGGATCACAGGCATGCACCATGCCCAGAGAAACATTTATTTTAAAAAACTTTTTTTCTTGGGAAATAAAAGCTCTTTTTATTTTGAAACAGTATTAATTTGCTGAGGGGCATGCTAAGTTACTGAGGCTAGTCTTAAACTTGGATTCCTTTCTCAGCCTCCCAAATGCTGTGATTATAGGCATGTACCATCACACCTGGCCTCTCAAAGCTTATTTAAAGTAAAAGATGAGTGCACCTTCCCCATAAATGATTTTTATGTCAACAAATTAACCTAAGCTAGTGGCTCTATCCCTCTTCTTCAGGTTTGGTGAGCTGTAATCATTGTTCATTTTATTTTGTTGATGTAGAAAATTGGGAAAGATAGGCACATCATTTAAAAAATATGTTTTGGTTCAACCTAGCCACGTAGATCTCTTCATGAGACATTGGGGGTTTGAGGGTGTGGGTACTGGTTGAGAGAAAGGCTTGTATAGCTCTGAAGTGGGTTGGAAATCTTTTTATCAAAACGCTCCTTTGCCCTCCTAGCCACCGCTTGGTGGGATGGTCTGCTAGGGCTCCTGCATGTACAGTTTTTCACCAAGAGTTGTTATTGACAGGTAAGTGTATGTAATATTAATTTAGCCAGATTCTGGCATTTTCAGAATCACACATGAGTATTGAGAAATCATTGCTGAAATTGCTCGATCAATTTAAATTTAATTAAAAGGCATCAAATCAAAGAATAACATGGTAAAGTACAACAATATCCACAAGCATCCTGGTCATTTTATATCCTAATCCTTTTTTTCTTTACCATGGAGACAGGTAGGATTAAGCAGTCTGACTTGCCACATTCTCTTTTACTTCTCAGGGAAACAAGGATTTCCTGGCCTCTAAAAGAAAACTCAAATTTATTTGTCTGCTTCAGCCATCTGAAGTGTTAGGTGTGGGCCAGAGAATGCTTGGGACTTCTAATAATTTAGATGAGAAGGCATACAGAGTAATGTCGCCTGTATTGTATACAGTGTTTAGATAGGGGTTTTCTGACTTAATTCAGAATACATGTGGAAGGTCAGGTTTGTCTCCGTACCCAGCAGCACTTTGAAAAGAAACCTATAGCTATTTTTTTCTAAGCAAAACTATCGTTTCATTTTTGAGAACCCCCCAAGATGACAAATGCTGCTTGCTCCCAGGACAGGTTGGGAAGCAGACATGACATACACATTCAGAGTCAGAAAAGGCCCATCTCAGGCTGGTGGCTTTGGGGACACAGTTCTTGGGTGAATGGGGCCTGCACCCTGAGGATGGCTCCCGAGTGGGTGGATATAGCCAAGGGTGGAGCTCTACTGCAGACACGAGTGTGTGACCTGGAGCAGCCTGCTGGCTGCAGAGCTCTAGTCTCTAAGGAGCTGGTGCAGTTGGGGGCCTCTGCCTGCCAGTAGGTGTTTTTTGGGGGTGTCATTTTTGGAGTGCTGGGGATGTAACCCAAGGCAATGTGCATGCTAGGCAAGTGCTTTACCACTGAGCTGCACCCCGGCCCTGCCTGCCATTTTGCAATATGGATCTAACTGGAGCAGGTAGAGTGCTCACAGGAGGTAGCCTTGCAATGAGAAGCTAAAGCACACACAACCTGGGCTGATCGTGTGATCCCAGTGTGGCAAAAATAAAATAATAAAGACTTGTGAAAACCACTCCCAAGTGACCTTTCTAGGTCTCTTGCATTTCAGACTCAGCTTTAAGGAAGGATGGTAGTGACCATTGGTTTCCCCACCCCCAGGTATTAACCTCAAGCCAAGGACAGTTTCATCCCCATGCCTTTGCTGCAGCTGGGTGCACCAAGGGTGGCCCAGCCTGTGTCCAACTCTGGGGCAGCTGACCGACCTCTTCCAGTTCACCAATTATTCAAGTCAGTCGCCTTTCTCACAAGGTGCACTCGTGAAACTTGAAGCAGTCCTTTTCAGCCTTTGGCTTTATCTATATCTTGACTGGGTCTTGGGTCCAGACAAAGGCCTTTGCCGCCCTCTTGGAGTTGATGTGCTGAGGCAGTGCTATCTGTTGCAGGACCAAGGGGCCTGCTCCGTGACTGAAGGGGCACACTGTTTATCTTCCTTCTGCTGGGTGATGATTCCAGAGCTGCTGTGGGCTTCCCCTAGGTGACCTGCTAGGTAGAAAGAAGAGCTGTAATCTCAAAGTACCAGTATGCAACCTTTTTTCCCCTGTTGACTCTAGTTTTCTTCCACCTTCTACATGGGTACAGAGTTGCCCAAACCTATGCAGCCTGTGTTAGCCAGGGTAGAACGTAACTTTGCAGGGTTAACCCACTCCACAGAAATGTCCCTGCTGCTTTTGAGGCTCATAAAATAAAACCAGCTCAGACTTTACTTTTTAGGGGAATTCTTGTCTTGTTTGCAGAAGGAGAAATGCTGATAGAGCTTGATGTGGCTTGAGCTGTTGGAGAATGCTCCTCTACACACCTTGACTCCTCGCATGTCTGCACGTCACAATTTGAGAAGGTCACCATGCCCTTGCAGTCCATCTTGGGCTTTCTCTGTTTACAGAGCTCAGCCAGCAGGGTCAGGAACCCAGGCTGCATATTTAATGAGGAAATAGGTAAAAGATGGAGGTGTATGCTCCTGTCACCTAAGGGGTCGGGATGGGGAGCGGGATGGGGAGAATCCCATCGCTGGGTCCCAGCGTGGCTCCTTTCACTGGGAGAGCTTTGTTCATCAGTGCTCAGCAGTGAGGAAACTGAAGTGGCGGGTGAGCCATGGACCTGCGAGGGAGCCCATGTCCCCATTGCTGTCTTCCAGGATGTCATCCTAAATTGCAGTACATCTGCTAATGAGACAAGGTGCTACCTTCCGCTTGGAGCAGCTGCATTAATTACATCCTCTCAGACATCCCCTGTGCCTACCACTCCTGGCCAGCTTCCTTTGTTTTAAATTAATAGACCAAACTAGAGGGAATTGGGGAAAGGTGTCCCTGGAGGCCAGGTGCCCTCTGCTCCTTGGACAGGGTTGAGGACTTTAGCTCAGGACCAGGAGCTGTGGGCGAACTGCAGGCTGGCTCTGGAGGCCATCCTCAGAAGGAGTTGGGGCCCAGGGAGCTACTTGCATGAAGGAGGTCCATTGGGGTGGCAAGAGGACTGCCCACTGTCATTGCCTGTGACTTTGCTGTGCCCTGTTTGGGATGGAGGAGGAGCCAGTGATCCTGCTGCCTACCAGTAATTGTTTGGGAGAAAGAGACATTAGTGTTTAAGTTAAATACCAGGAGAAGACCTCCTCTGATCAGTGGCTTCCCATGTGGTCATCTCTGCAAATGACCTGTAAGACAGGTAGACTGTGGGGGCCCTGTGCCTGAGGGCAGAGCCCACCTCCATGCCCCTCCTTTTACTTGGTCCCTGTTCTAGCTGCAGGAGTCTGAGACGTCCCATGGGCAAGGGCAAGGTGCTTGCTGAGCTCATCTGAAAAACAGGAGCATGGGCACCTACCTCTCAGGTCTGCTGTGAAACGGAAACGCTCGCCTTAAATTGTTGCCTTTCACCTGTCTTTGTTTGCTGTCTGCAGCGCTCTGCTGTGTGCCCGGTATCGAGCATATTCCATGTGCAGTAGATATTTGTTGAGTGAAGGGACGTGACAACAGTCTACACTGTAATGGCCAAGGACGACCCTTTTGCTTTCCTCGATCCTGGCTCCGCCTCCCTGCCCTGCCCCTCACTGCAGACTGCGTGAAGGGTGGACCTTGATGGCCAGGTTTCAGGATTCCCTCACTGGTGGATGTGGCTGTGCCGGGACAGGCCTGGCAGCTATGTGAGTCGCCAAAGAAAGGCTTCCCTTTCTTTGTCAGCTCAACCGCTTGGCTCCACTCCCTGGATCAGCAGGTTTCAGGGGAGTCTCCTCAGGAAGTCTGATACACGAGCTCATTGGCTTGAGTAGCTGTAACCCTGAAGGTCAAGTCCTTTCCGACTGGCTGCTTCAGGATGCTTAGCAGGCCAGCGGGGCCAGCAGCGGTGGCGTCCCATTTGTTTCTCAATGAGACATTATTCCCAAGAAGTCACCAAGTGTGAAAATGTGTGTTGTCTTGCTAATGGGACACTAATGAAATATTAAAGTGCCTCTCTTCCTGTCGGTCTCTTGGGGGCCACTCTATCCTCTCCATTTTAGTCCATCTTTACATAGGAGCCCCAGGGAAATAACATGTCTTAGTACTTCCCATGTAACCTTGGTATTTCTGATGTCATAGTAGAGAGGTTCATAATTTACATTTGGTGACTGTCTGGCTTGGGGAGAGACTCAGTCCCTCTGCAGGAGGAGGGTTAACTGGGTAGACCTCCCAGAAACTTGTCCTTTGGCTGCCACCTTCTCCCAGTGTCCTTATATGCCCCCCCAACAGAAGGTTTTGCCCCAGTTCATAGGCGATTCTGTCATAGCTGCCCTGGATGGAGCTCATCATGCCCACCACTGAGTCCTCTCAACTACCAGCTGGGCAGTCATGGGTGTGTTTTTGTCCCCAGTTTGCAGGGAAGGACGCGTGGCTCAGAGAAGTTGTATGGCCTGTCCCAAGGCCAGAGGCAGGGTTTGAACCCAGCACACATGCCATGAACACTAGCAACTGTGCACAGAATTGCAGTGCTGTACTGTCTCCCCAGCCTGCTGTCTATGTGCTGTGACCTTGAGTGATTCACATTATTTATGCTTCAGTTGCCCCTCCCTCCAAAAGGAATTCAGTGCTGTCTTTTCTTGTCATGTGTTTGGTCCAGTTTCTCCCTCCTGCTGGGCTTTAGAGCCATGCCTTGTCTCTCCTCTGACTGCCACTTCCTGGCCCAGCTGCCTTGCCTGGATGCTTGGGAAGGTTTCTAGCTCTGACCCAGTGTGTGCTGTTCTCATGGCCAGATCGTTCCCATCAAGTTGGTCAGAACTCTGCTGGGGATCCTGCAGGAATTCCCAGATCCTCCTGCCTTTAGGGTTCCTTGCTGGGGTATCCTGACAGATCAGTCATGCAGTGGAGGCATCCTGCCCCTGGTGGTCAGCACTCAAGGTCTGTGAGTTCAAGCTCTTTGAATGTCCTAGTGGTCAGCACCATGGCCAGTGCCCAGGTCTTTGAGTTCAAACTCTTTTTAAATGTCCTGGTGGTCAGCACCATGGTCAGCACCCAAAAGTCTGTGAGTTCAAGCTCTTTGAATGTCCTAGTGGTCAGCACCCTGGTCAGCACTCAAGGTCTGTGAGTTCAAGCTCTTTTTAAACGTCCTGGTGGTCAGCACCGTGGTCAGTGCCTAGGTCTGTGAGCTCATGCTCTGTGACTGTGCCCCAGCCGCTCTCCGTGAGTCTCTCACAGTTGGGGTGGGTGGTGGAGCCTGAGTGTCCAAGGTGTGCCCCACAAGGATTATCCTTGCCCTCATGTTCTCAGGCTCCAAAATCTGAGAGGGACCAGGAACTTTTGTTCAGGCCCTGGCCCCTGCCGAGGAACCTTGCCTCCCTCCCCCTCTCCTCCAGCTTCTTCTGGCATAGACTCAGATCAACTTCTTGAGATCTTCCACCAAGAAACTTCTTCCTGCCAGGCAGGGTGGCACATGCCTGTAATTCCAGCTATTTGGAAGGATTGCAAGTGTCTCAAAAAGAAAAAGAAAAGGGCTATTGGGGCGTGGTAGTGCACACCTCTAATCCCAGTACCTGGGAGACTGAGATAGGAAGATTGCAGGTTGGAAAACAGCCTCAGCAATGGAGAGAGGGAGAGGAAGAAGAAGAAGAAGAGGGAGGGAGTGAGGGAGGGAGAGACAGAAAGAAAAAGAAAGGAAGAACGAAAGAAAGAAAAGGGTTGAGGTTGTAGCTCAGTGGTAGAGCTCTTGCCTAGCATATGTGAGGCCCAGGTACTGAATCCCCAGTACTGAAAAAAGAAAAAAGCTTCCTGCCTTGGATTCTGACATCTTCTTTTTCTTGAGTGTTTTTAATTTGCTTATGGATAGGATTCTGTTTGACACCTCTCTCCCCCAACTGTACCATGCCAAGCTCTGTGCTCAGTGCTGAGGTAAGTCCAGAGGAGAGGATCATGGGAGGCTTTACAGAAGCAGTGTTGACTTGGGTTCTTCAGGCATGGTAGGAGGTTTAAGAGGTAGAGATGGGGGCTTCTGATTGGAAGGGGTAACATGAATACGGGAATGTGAACAGGCAAGGATGAATTTGGAGGCAGAGGAATAGTCTTTTTCCCTGGAAGAGGATTAATGTTAGCATCCTGGGAGAGAGGCTAAGAGCTGCATGAGGGCCAGGTTCTCAGTGTTCCGTCCTGCTTTGGAACACAGAGCATAATCACAACGAATTATTTCTGAGATGACCCACATGGCACCTGCTGCTCTCACATGAATGGAGGTTGCAGAAAAGCAAAGTCTGTCTCTTTGTTGCTGTTCTGTCTGTGCTGGGGTTGTGCCTGTGGTACTTAACAGGTGCTACATAAGGCTTTCAAATAAGTGACTGCATTTTAAGATAAATCACATTCACATTCGGGCATGCGTGCACACATACCACTACAGGCTGCCATAGCTAGCAGCTGTGCTATGGCCTTCATGTGGCCTCTGACCAGTGGGCAGACTGCATGGGGTCCCATCTGTCCATTTGCAGAGCTGGTCTCAGGCAGGCCCTCGGGGAGGAGAGGCGCCTGTCTGTGGCTGGGACACAGACCTTTTCCCTCTAAGCCTCGGCTGTCTTAAAGGTATGCAGAAGTGGGAGCTCAGGCTAGCCAGGGAAATGTGGAGCCTGCAGAGTCAGGGGCATTGTTCTGCCGCTTTCTTTCCCCTCCCCAGAAACGAGTTCTTGTCTTCATCTCACCAGCTTTTTATCTTAATTTACAAGCTGCTGTAGCACCGATGAAGACATACTGTACTGCCTGAAAAAAAGCTCGGCTGAATTCTAATTCTGTGCGACTCAAAGGCATGCTTTTGGCCAGAGCTACTTCAAAAATAAGCAGAGCAGGAGACTCAGCCCTGCTCTGGCTCCTCGGCTTGTCAGGAAGCTTTGCCCTGGCTGTCTCTTATTGGCCTCGGGCTTAATTAAGCCTTCTGATTTATTTTTCAATTCATTATTTTTGAAAAAAGAAAAGCTGCTTTAATGGAAGCTTTTAAAATCCAGGAGCTTTGGATTCCCTTTACTTTGTCAGGCAAAAGTAGATTCATTTAAGTAGTTTTATTTTTTAAAAAGGAAATATTTGTGAAGGTTTCGAAGATTAGATTTTTTGCCCCCTTCCCTACAGGAACTTAAAAGCCAGACTTGGAAAAGTTGGCTTTTTAAAAAATTTTTGTAGTGGGGTATATGTGTTTGCTCAGCCAAGAACTCCCGTCATTTTTAAGCACTGACTTTCTGTGTTTTATAGTCTTCCTGTCCTGTCCTGGTTTCTCTTGCTCTGCCTCCTGCTTTGGGGCGTGAGTACAGGCTATGGGGAGCCCGTCTCCTCCGGAGGGGACCCAGGCGGGAAGGCCTCAACAGAGCTGAGGCCACGCCAACTTTCCAGACCAGGAGATCGTGCGGCCTGAGAGTAGGGCTCCGAGGAGGCAGAGTGTGTGACGGGACAGTCCCCTGGGCCGGGGGTCCTCGGGGGAGCCACTGGCAGTGGACTGGAAACAGCTGGGATGAGGAAGGTGGAGTCGTGTTCAGGGTCACTAAGAAAGATAACAAGAGGGCCCTGCTGCTGGTGGGGGCCTCCACTCTCCCACCAAGAGCTTCCGACGCCCCCAGCAGCCACTCTCAGACTCCAGCCCCCACCCCAGGTCTAAGAGTTCACAGTCATTGTGTGTGTGTGTGTGTGTGTGTGTGTGTGTGTGTGTGTGTGTGTGTGTGTATGGGGATGTTCTACCTCTGAGCTACACCCCAGCCCTATTTTGTTTTTAATTTAAAAACGGTCTCGCTACATTGCTGAGGCTGGCCTCGAACCTCTATCCTCCTGTCTCAACCTCCCAGATGCTGGGATTACAGGCATTACCACGATGCCCGGCTAATTCACAGTGTGAATATGCCCCGTTTGCTCTTGGAGGGCCCTGCAGACTTTGCTCTCCAGGGCATGCCCCCCAGAGCCACTGCTGCCCGCTGAAGGTTCCGAAGTCTTAGCATTGACCAGGCTGCCAGAGAGGGGACAAGCGGGAGCCGGGACAAGTGATGTCTCTGTGTTCTTCCTCTGCTTTTCCTGCCACCAGGCAGGAATCCCCAGGACCAAGGAGACCTCTCGGTCTCACCTCGCTGGACTGGGTCTGGCTCTGGCTCCCCCACCTGTTGGCACAGCCCTGGTGCTTCCCAGGCGACAGAGCTGAAGGCTCATCCATTTTCCAAGAAAAGTCTGCGAGAGAGATGGCCAAATTGAGTTAGGAGTGCCAGGAATCCAGATCCAGGAGCAGCCACGCTGAGTTCCTGTAAGGCCCGCCCCACCTCTGAATTACAGCTGCTTTCCGCGTTTCTGCAGGGAAACCAGGCTGCTCTCCCCGTGGCATTTACAACAGCTTGATTTACAGGCCCGCATGTTTGCAGCACACTTCACATCAATTCTCTCTCCTTCTTTAAACTTTTAAGCCTTTGTCTTATGAATGAGGCCATGGATTTTCTAGGTTCCATGTGCTTTTATATCGGGATTTTTCTTCCTCCCTTTCTGGCTTCTCCACAAACCTATTCCAAACCCCAGCTCTGTGTGGGGCTCATGCAGGCTCCCCAGGAAGGTGGAGACGGACTGGCCTTGGTTCTGGGGAGGGCTGGGAAGTGGCCCCATATGTAGTAGGTACTCCACGTTCACCTGCTGAGCCTGGACCCTCATGCCAAGCAAGTTCTGTGCCAGGTGCCCGGGCTGTGTAAGTCAGGACTCTGAGCCTGAGCATCCCCTATGGAGAAGGCATAGGTGTGTAGAGAGGTGGGTGGGGCGGGTGACAGTCCCCTGGGAGCCCACCGCATAGCCCTTGTGCTCTGGGCCAGGGAGGGACCAGCAGGAGTCAGCTAGGTGAAGGGGGGGGAGGGGAGAAGATGGTTCTAGGCAGGGGAACAAGAGTAGCTTCATGAAGACATGGTGCCCAGAGAAAGCACGGCAAGTTCCTGCGTGGCACATGCAGAGAGGGGAGTGGCGGGCTAACTGGGAAAGGGGTCAGCATTGAGTGGGCGTGTGCAGCAGTATGGGAACAGGAAGGCCCAGAAGACACTGGAGGGCCTAGGTGAGGGGCAGCTGATGAGAGATCTGTGGCTTGGAGAAGGCTGGGCTGGCAAGACTGGAGTAAGACCATGAATTTGCTGTTATCAAACTTGGTGACAGTGGGCCAGCCTGCATAGATTCCCCAAATTGGAGATACCCCACCCCTGGATGGGGGGGCAGCTGATCCAGGGATGTGGTAGTAGCCTTGACCACAATTGGCAAGCACTGAATAAAAGTAGGGAGAGTTCCTGGAAGCACCTGGGAGGCGCCATTTTTTGTTTTTTCCTGAAAGGGGAGCGGTAAGTCAATAAGACTAGGACTCTGGCTAGGCGGTGGCAATGGAGTTGGAGAGAAATGGCAGGTTCAAGAGAGTGTTAAGGAACGTGGAGGACTTGGTCCCCCATGATACGTGGAGGGTGAGGGCACGAGAGGGGTCAAGGGCAGCCCTGGGGCCTCTGAGCTGGCTGATTGTGCAGGAGATAGCACGCTGTGCCATGCTTCCTTAGAGTTGTCAGCAGGCGAAGCCATGGGAGTGCGTAGAAACAAGCATTTGGGGGAGGTCTTTGCCAAGGGCGGGGGGCATGTGCATGCCCTCCTTGGATCTCTGGAGACCGGGCAGTATCTCAGTGGGCAGAGATCACAGGTCATGGGGAAGCTGCGCCCGGGAACTGGGCCAGCATGACAAGATGGAGAGGTCAGAGGTTTGCCTGGGACCTGGACTGGGTGGGGTGGAGTTGGCCCAATGCCTGGAGAGTCCTTAACGCCAAGTCCTTGGCCTCGCTCATGTCTCTCACTCTCCTTTTGTGCTGCCCACCACGACAATCTCCCCAGCTCCTATTTGGGAAGAATTATGCAGTTATTCCTAATGGAGTCATGTCAACAGTCCTGACACTGGACAGGGAAAATATATTCAAGAGGAACAATCTTTCCCCCAGTCCTAAGCCAGCTGCTTCTGGAAAGTACTGAGGAGGAATAATATTTTTTTAATCTAACAACTTTACATTTATGCTTGACTGAAACACAGACCACACTGGTCCTGGGAGCCAATGGGAGGCCGACGTGTGGGTAATCTATGCAGAGGCCCCTCCGCTGCCCTGCATCCATCATCCCAGGTGACAGAATTTACATCATTAATCATTGGCAGTAATAGAGAAGTCATCAGAATAGAATGTTGTCACAGGATAAATGTCTCCCAATTGCATATAAATGTCTCAGCTTTACTGTACTATTTGTGCTCGAGAAATACTGTGGCTTCAAAATGGTATTTATCTGGAAACATCAGCCATAGCCTGTCTTGCCAACAGCCTCTCCCAAGGAAGCCAGCACTTTCCCTTCGGGCCTCAGGCTCGGAGGCATCACGCATACACCCCTTATCTGAGCCCACAGTGGGGCTTGGGCCCCTTGGACAATGGTCAGAAAGCACCCAAGTTCCCCACCTATTACCCTTGGGCACTGGCGCCAGGTGACACAGAGCACAGGGGTGTGACCTGGCCCAGCTGTGCTGCTGGCTGTCATGGCCTCAGATCCCAGGGTGTGGCCACTCCAAAGCCACCGCAGGCAACAGAGAGACACGGGGAGGCACAGCAAGCCAATGAGCTGAACATTTGAAGGCCTCTTTACCGTTTTAGAAATGAAGTCCGCGGTGGTTTCTGGCTGGTAGCTTTCTGTTCTGTGACCTGAAAACACTCTGTTTTTGGAAAGTGCAGATCTGCTGACACCTTTTCCCTAGGGTTTGTGTGTTTCTCTCTATGGTGTGCTGCCCGGCCCCGGGTGGGGCAGGCGCTGGCTGGAGGAGGCACGTGGCTTAGGCAAGGCAATTTTTGCTGTGCTTTGAAGGAATTCTTTCTGTTACAGCCTTCACCTGTCATCCATCCACTCAGTGGTCTCGGGGGAGGGGACACCCCAAGCTGGACAGAGACAGGCCCCGATGCAGGAGGGCACCACCTTTGGAACAGGGCTTTTGGATCCACGTTAGAGAAATGCAGAGCTCATGACAAATGGTCTGTCTTAAACCAGGCCAGGCAGAGTTGTGTAGAGTGTATTTGGTGGGAGAAGAGGGAAGTTCTGCTTTTTTCAGGGCATTTCATGAGTGATGGTCTATCATATGTGGAAGCTAGATAAGTCCCTCTGGCCAGATGTTCTCAACATGGGATATCACCGACTGTCAAATTGGAAAAGCATCCATGAGCTGACACGGGATGGCTAGCCTCCAGTTTGACCGAGTGAGGCCCTTAAAGGCGAGTTCCTGGCTACTTCATCATCATTTCATAAAGAAGAGACCATTTTAACACCAACAGTAGAAGAGGGACATAATTTCAAGATGAAGAGTTTCTTCAGTGGAGCAAATTTAGCTTTATAAAAGATTCATGTCATTGTATCTGTTGTTTTTTCTCATTTTGCCAAAGACTAGCAACAATCTGTTCTGGTTCTCTTACCCAGAGAGTGCGTGGAGGTGCAGAAGGATGGGACCTGCCCGGGCCCCATGGCTAGTGAGGCTTGCGTTTGTTCCAGATGTTTCTGGCTTTTTAACAAATCACTCCCTACGGAGCGGTGTGAAGCAGCAGTCATTTATTACTACGGTTTCTCTTGGTTCTGGGGGCTGGACCACTTGCAGGCAGATGGTGGTGGGGGCTGGCTCATCTTGAAGCCTCCTCACTCTGAGAGAGGTAGGGAAGATGCAGACATTTGGGGACAGGGCAGCAGGGGCTTCTTGGTGTCCCTCCTTCTGTATGGTCCCCAGCATGGTGGCTTCAGGACCACAGACCTCTCACCTGAGCCCCAAATGTGTGTCCCGAGAGAACCAGGCAGGAGCTGTGGTACCTTTCACAAAGCAGTCTTTCAAATCACAGGCATTCCTCCTGCCTCATACTGTTTAGTTACAGGTGAGCCATTAAGGCCAGCCTTATTCAAGAGGGAACCAGACTGTACTTCTTGGTGGGAGGCATGCCAGAGGACTTGCAGACATGTTTTAAAATCACCCTATGTATGCGTCCGGTAGGCTAAGCCCAAAGCTCCCCTGGGAGGACCAGGTTTTAATTTGGAGTGCTGGAGTCTTGGAGCCCCCGCCCCCTTCCTTAAGTGTTCCAGGAAGGAGGCCGCTGGAGGATCAGCAGGCTGCCTGCGCTCTGCTCCAGGGGCTGGTGGCAAGCTCTGCTTTCTGGGCCCTGCCTGTGTTTGTATGTAGTAATAAATTTCACAAATAAGGTAGATTCCATCAAATAAGTATCAGTTAAGGTCTTTTATGATCATCACTGAGGTGATGAATTAAAGTCAAGTAGAGAAATAACCAATACAGAAGAGAGACTTTAGGAATGCAGCATAAAATCCCAGCATTCCAAGCCCTCGCTGTAAGAAGGTGGCCCTCAGGCCCTGTTGAGCCCCTTCTGTGCATGAGGCTGGGACAGGGGCTCAGAGATGGCTGCAGTCATGTCAGAATCAAGAGGAGCCCAAGTGTGCAATCTAGAGTATCTGTGACCACACCGAGAGCTGTCCCTTTTCTCCCATCAGAACCGAGTGCAGAAAAAGGTGAGAAGGGACTCTTTAAGTCCTAGTCCAGTAGGTGGACTTGGTGGGCTAGTGGGCGAGCTGCTTTCAGTCCTAGGGATCAGAGACACTCTGGGGTTTCCTGTTGAAGGAAGTTTCTTACAAGAATTGTCGGAAAGTGAAGAACAGTAGACCTTCGTGCAGCCGCATGGCCAGGCCCAGGGGAGCTGCCCGCCCTGGCAAGGCCTGCCTGGTGCTGGCAGACCTTGTTGGTCTCTGCCTCCACAGTGCGCCAGGCTTCCCCAGCTGCCAGGTCCCTCTCTCAGCCTCTTGGCCTCACCACTTCACAGGAAAGCGTCCTTGAGGTTCCTTGGTCTCTGCCACATGCTGGCTGAGTTGGATGCAGACAACCTGGGAATCTCATCCTTTGAAACTTTGCTTACTGCTGGGCCCAGTGGCACATGCCTGTAATCCTAGTTCTTGGGAGGCCAAGATAGGGGCTTTGAGGCCAACATCTGCAACTTAGTGATATCCCGCTTCAAAATAAAAAATAAATGCCGGGAGTGGTGGTGCATGCCTGGAATCCCAGTACTGGGGAGGCTGAGACAGGAGAAATTGCAGGTTCAAGACCAGCCCCAGCAATTTAGCAAGACCCTATTTCAAAATTTAAAAAAAAAATTTAAAGGGATGTGGATATAGCTTGAAGGTAGAATGCCTCTGAGTTTAATCTCCAGTACCACCAAAAAAAAAAAAAAAAGGTCTGGGGATGTAACTTGGAGATAGAATGCCACTGGGTTCAATCCCTAGTACCAAATCAAACAACAACAAAAAGCCACCATGCTTACCACCCTTCAGTTCTTTCCCGTTTCCTGTGGAGTGACAAGGCTCTGTCCCCAGGAGGGTCTCCAGATCTAGCTTTGCCAGCCTCATCTACCTCTTCTCTGCACTTTCTTGGGAAAACAGAGTGTAGGGGCTTTGATTTCAGCCTTGCCCACAGCTCCTTCTGAGCCAGGGGCTCCCTGGTGATTCTTCCGGGGAGATGGGTCTGCTGCCAGCCCTGCACAATGTGCAGCGCTGTCTCCAGGCCTAGGTCAGGGAACTGGTGAGACATGTGTCCATGGGCCTGCGATGAAAACCAAGCTGCTGCTGGCTGCAGCATTCATGGATAGGGCCTGAGCCAGGTACGCCTCTGGATGTAGGCCGGCAGACACCCGGGCCTTTACACCAATTACCAAGGTGGTTTCTTTTCCTCTGACTCTCCTGGGCCTGCTGGGTTTGGCGAATCAGTATTTTATGCCATAGCTTTTGCTAAAAAGAAGGGGGGAAGCCAGTTCCCCAAAGGTATAGAATTCACCAGCAACATGACCTGTCCCCCTTTCCTGGCTCATCTCTAGCTTCCCACGTTACGGGGCCACCTGGGTTTGTTCATGACAGGCAAATGGAAGCTTACCTGGAGTCAGTAACAGAAGCTCGAGCTAAGCTGGCCTGGCCGCTCAGTCACCAACTCATTCATTTGATGAATACTTACGGAGCGCTCGCCCCAGGCCAGGCACTATTCTGGATACCGTGTGTAGTAAAGGGGGAGACCCCGGCTCTCTTGGAGTTACCTTCTACCTGGGAGACAGGAAAGACAAAGACATGCAAAGACCGATGGAGAAAGTCCTCCAAGGACAGGCTTGTCGAAGAGGAGGCTGTTGGCGCTGACCCTAAGCAGGGACCCGCGGGGGCCGTGGGCAGCGCTGCCCTCTTCGTACTGAGCAGACGCCTGGGCTCCAGCTTCAGCTACGGCCTGTGCGTGCAGGAGGTGACCCGCAGCCGCCCCTCCCAGCCTGGCTTCTCCTTACCCACTGAGTGTCGACTCTGCTTTTCTGATCTGGGCCCTGTGAGGAGGAAGTATATATTTAGACTCTCCTGTACTCTCCGTGGTAACGGCCGCTTTATTCCTGGTGAAAACTGAGGAAAATGGATCAGCTGTATTTACTAAGAAGCATGTTCCAGCTCCTTTTCCGAGGCTATTTATAAACTCCCAAAAATGTGAGCTCGGTTTTCACATCTTATTGGAAACTGGAGTGCCTGTGAAAAACCCTATTACTATACTGGGGAATCTGGCACTTTGGGACTGGAAAGCGTCGAGTAGGGCAGATAGAAATCTTGCAAATAGTGATTTTGATGAGCCCTGGCAGCCCAAGCTGTCTCTCGGTCTGATTTCTCCAGGCATTTTTTCATGTGACAATGCTGTAGCTTTCCTGGGTTTGCTGGACGACTGTGCCGCGGTTACAAATCAGGCTCTGGCCCTGCTGGGCCCTTTATGGCTGGTGTCCTGATGACTTTATCTGGACTTTGAGTCTTGAAAAGCGGCCACTGCCATGACTGGTCTCTGCTCTTGGCCAGCCCCGCCCACAGGTCCAAGGGAAGGTGGCTCCTGGCACTTAGGACTTGGGAAATGATTCCTGAACCTGTTCCTTCCGTTGCTTACCTCTACGTGGAACGGGACTACGATGCCCGCCTGCAAGCTTTGCCTCAGCCCAGGGCTTCTCTTCTCTTCTTCCAGAATCCTCTGCTGACCTCCAGTCTCTGGCATCCCTCCTGTCTCTAATGCTGGACCTTTGTGACAAGGGGTCCGCTTTACTCATCCTATGCAGAGAAAATGTCACTTCTCTTCCTCAGTGGCCTGACCTTGCTTTCAAGAGGGAAGGTCCTGGGGGCCCATATTTTAGGTCCATTTTGTGGAGTCTAATTGAATGGCTTGCAATAGTCCCTCAAATTAACTCTGTTTTGAGTCAATGTTCAGTATTTCCAAGGTCCCTGCTGGTCTCTGCTCCAGAGAAGCTGGGCCATTGAGCTCCATCTAGACTTTGTGGAAGCCCCTCCCCCATGGGGCAAGCCCCGCCCCTCTGTTTATCTGCGTAACATTTCACCACCCCTTCCAAAGAGGCCTTTCCATCCTGACCAGCAGAGGTCTGGTCCTTCTGGTGCAGCTATAGTGTCCAGGGCTCTCCTAGCTGATCTTTGGCTCGGGGGCAGTACAGTGGGCATGGATGGCCCTGCCCCTTCCCAGCTGCACAACATGGGGCCTCGCTCCCTCTCTCTGTGTCTCCACCTTCTGTGCCTGTGAGAGCAGCAGCCACCACCAAGGCAGGGTGGCTTCCTGAACACTGGGTGCCAAGCAGTGCTCTATTCGCCATGTGTGTGGGAGCTGACCGTCCACTCGGCAAAAGGGCCAGCAGGAGGATGAGATCAGTTGACGCCAGTCGCTCAGGACTGCATGGCCACATTCACGACGCTTGCTCTCATTACCATCTGTCTACCTGCTCCACGCTGGGGGCTTTGGCCAGTTTCTCTCAGAGCAGAAGTTCCCAAACTTTCTTGGTTCTCGGTACCCAAGTGCTTCTGTTTTAATTTTTTTAATGAATTTCACAGGCCTCAATAAATGCCCAATGCTTCCATTTGTTAAGTAGTCAGATCCAAACACCTTAATAAATACGTGTGTCCAAACAACTAATAGCTGTTCCGAAGTAGAAATAATTTTAAAAATTGTGTTTGGGCTCAGATTACTCACTAGTGGGATAAGCATGCCCATTGAGTACTGGATAACTTTTCAGATCCTGAAATCAGCTTGGATATCACCACCTTCACTTCCTGTTCTGTATCAATTTTTTTGAGGTACTTGCTTGTTATAGCAGCAACTCCTGCAGACCTAGCCTCATGAGGACATGACATTCTCAAGAGGGAGGTAACCAAAATAATGATGAAATGAAACTATCCGAAGCCAGTAGTTCCAGTGTGTCTGAGGCATCTGACAGATAGATACCACGTAGCTTTTTTCCCTCAAAAATTCAGTATGTCCTGCAGGTCTCCCGTGAGTTTGCTGAGGTTACACAGGGTGCCTCTGTGCACAGTTTGGGAACTGTACTGTAGACACTTGTGGTTTTCCTCTGGTTACCTGGGAAGCAGATCCCTAGTCCTCCAGTTCTGACTCCTGCATATACATCTCGAGGGGTGCAGGGAAGATCACAGGACCAGGTGTCCCAGCTGTCCCCTCTCCCGCTTAGGAGGGGACAGGCTCCTACCCTCTTCCTGCTGGGGCCTCAGCCTTGTGACCTAGCCATCAGGGTAAGGAACATCACACTCATGGAAGAACCGGTGATCTGAATCCTCTAGGATGTGGATTCAGAAAGCCCTCCCTCTCAACACAGTGCTTTAGTCTGTGGCTGTGGGCTGCTGCTGCTGCTGCTGACAAAAACCACGCTCGCCTCTCGGAGCGGACAATTCCCTATGTTGTTCTGGCGGGTGTATGCCCTCCGCCTGAAGTGCTGAAATCCATTGCTTCAAAGGACGGGGAGCTCTACAAACCACTAGATTTACAAGACAGGGCCCGAAAAGGTCAGAGAACGAGGCAGGTGCTCTGTGTGCTCCTGTTCAGCAGGTGCTGCATCTCGGGGACAGGTGACTGTGAGCTCAGGTGGTAGGGCCACGTCCTAGTAAACAGGCGCCTTACCCCAGCACATTTGCTTCTGCTGGTCTGGCTCCCTCCCATTACTGCCATCTGCCCTCCCCACCTGACTCCCCCACCCAGGGAAGAGGCCTGCTGCCCCGCTCCTGGACAGGCCCTTACCTGTGGTTGCTGATACGTGCCACTCCACCCTCCGTCCCTGGTCACCAGTGCCAGGTGTCACCCAACTCATTCTCCCCTTGAGACTAAAATTGACTCGCCAGCACCCCTACCTGGAGCTCTCTGTCTTTAACCCCTTCTGTGGCTGCCCTGACTCCTTTTCCAGGTTTCAATTTAAATGTCACTCCTCAAACAAGCCAGCCAAGAGCACCCTGTTTGGAGAGGACCCTGCTCCTCTGTTTACTCCTCCTCGCCCTTCAAACTGGACCTCCGTCTTGTAGGCAGAGACTACGCGTTCTCTGTGTCCCTGGCTCACCGTTATTTTCTCAGCACTTGGCTGGTGCCTGGCCCTTCTTGGGCTCCCAGAGAGTGAGTCTCCATGACTGAGGGCTTTCCCAGAGCCCTGCAGTCTTTTTATAAACAGAAGACTTACAGAGCCAATGACTTTTAATTTTGCCAAGGAAGACTTAGAAAAAGTCCAACTACCATATATCATCAACATTTCATAAAAGAAAAGTTGGAAGGACATAATCCTCGAGTAAAGGACGGTTCTTCCAATGGAATAAGTTTAGCATTATTGAAAACGTGTTGCAAAGACCCTCCTCTCATTGGAAGGTGGATGAAAACCCTGGTAACACGACATAGCTCTTTCATCTGGGAGCATCTGGAGGCATTTGCTCTCCTCGGGACTTTGCACTGATGCAACACCGTCCTTATACTGTCCCTGTGACATTTGTCTCCGTCACTAAGTTTGAACTCCTGATAGGGAAGCCATGTATTATACTGATCTTACCTTTGCACATTTTAGAACTTCTGTTTAAAAGGCCCTTGGATTTTGAGCAACAAGAGTATAAAATAAATGATGCACTTTATGTCTTTAAAAAAAAAAAAGGCCCTTGTTGATCTCTGGATACTTCCAGGTTCTTCCCAGATACCGTCTCCTGAAGCTCCGTGGGACTGGTCTCACTTCTCCTTGCTCCTAGTAATCATTTGTGACTTGCCAATCCCCATTAGGATTCAGGTCTTACTCCATTTGTACTGGGAGGCCTGGCACACCATAACACACTGACGGATGGACAGCTGTTAGTGGGTTGTGACTGAGGTTGTGGCCAGCACAAACAGCAGGCTACAACTTGTGTATGCGACATGGAGCTTCTCATTCTATAGCTGATGTTAGTCTGTGTTTCAGTCCCCCGTTCCACCAGGTTACAGAAACTTCATCTCACTTGATTCTGTCTTTCCTAAGCCAACTGAAAGCCTCCCCAAGGCCATTGGTGAGTTTGTTGGTGTGCAAGGAGGTAGAGGTGAGGTCTGGACCTCTGTCTGGTCTCTGTCAACCATACAGGTTTTGTCTGTGCACTTTCATCCCAACTGCAAAGTCTCTCCAGAGCCAGCTTCTTAGCTGCTCCCACACCCTTCTTGGGGGGGTGAAGGACCCTCTGGCTGTCCCTGGTCCCCAGCGTCTATATCCATTAGAGACAGGGGCAAGAGCGCATGGGCTCCGCTTGAGGAACAAGGCTCAGGAGGTCCCAGCACACCATCACTAGGTGTGGGAGGAGGTGTCTCAATCCTGATTCTCTCTCCAGCTTGGCTCTGGGCAGGAAGCAGCCTTCTTTGACTGTGGCTTCCCCTCATACCTCTTCTGTATGTGTCTGGGTATTGGCTTTTGAAATTCCAAAGCCACAGCTTTGAGTCTTCTGTTCTCTAGTTCTGAGTAACAGTCCTTTCCTGGGGCATTGGTGCCCCGGATCTTGTTAGAATGAAAGACTGTGGGGAGAGGGGTAAGGAGAAAGCTCTGTTCACACCTGTAACATCTTCACCTGCTGCAGGTATGCGGTCCTGATGTGGGCTTTTGTGGGAGACTTCTAGGATGTCTGCTCACCTGAGGGAGGAGTTGGGGTATGGCTGAGCACTCTTCGGAAGCTTGCCTTTCTGATGTACCAGGGGTGTGGGGAAGCAGATGCTGCAGCTGCCTAGCATGCTGGCCTGTTTGTTCATTTGGTCATTTTTGTTTGCTTAAAAATTTAGGTGTCAGAGGCAGTACATGTTCAACGAAGAAAAGTAAGGAAATATAGGAAAGCAAATAGATCAGAATCACTTATCTTAATGGCTAAAGATGACCTCTTTACATGCTGGTATATGTTTCTACAGGTAGTTTAGTAATAAAGGCAGTGATAATTAGAGTACTAGATGTAGCACACACTTACGGAGTGCTTACAGAGTGCCAGGCATTGTTCTGAGAATCACATAGATGTTAATTTATTAAATCATAACAACCCTACGAGGTAGATAGATTATTTCCCTCACTTTACAGATGAGGAAATCGAGGCACAGAGCGTGTATGCAGTCTGTCCACTCGCAGCCAGCTGGGCAGCCTGGCTATGTACCCACACCCATACACTGCTTGCCAGGGTCCTGGCTATGTATCCACACCCACACACCTGCAAGCCAGGGGGTGCATTTAAGGCCAAGGCATAGAGCAGTTAGCAAGTTAGCAGTTCTAGTTTCTTCCAGGAGAGAAACCTTCCTTGTGTCCTCAGGGCTGGTATATTATTTGCTGAATGGATGGATGGATGGATGAATGCATGAATGAATGAATGAATGAGAGAATATGCTTTTGAATTGGGATGCAAGCTTTTTTAGCATTCGTCAATGGTGAATAATTATTCCTTTCACTAATTCATTCTTTTTCCTCTCGCATATAGCACTTATACAGACAGAGCTCCTTGTGCAACCTCAGGGGTTGCTGTTCATGTTGTATTTTCCTAAAAATAGTTTTCTTAGGCATAAATGACATGCAATAAACCATACATACTTAAAATGTGTAAGTTAGTGAGTTTTGGCATCACCAGCACCAAATCAAGATAATAAAGATATCCATCTCCCTCAGAAGTGTCCTTGACCCCTTAGTGATCTACAGGCCCTCTCCACCTCCCTCCTTGGCAACCCAGATCTGCCTTCTGTCACTATAGATTGAATTCAATTTGCATTTTCTAGAGTTTAATATAAATGGAATCATACAGCATGTACTCTTTTTTCGCTCAGCATAATTATTTTGAGATCCATCTATGTTGTCATAAGTATCAGTAACTCATTTCTTTTTATTGCTGAGTAGTGTTCCATTGCCTGGATACGAGACAGTTTGCCTGTTTACCTGTTGATGGATATTTGAGCCAGTTCCATTTTTTGACAATTACAAACAATGCTGCCATGAACATTAGTGTACTAGTCTTTGTATGGACGTATGCACACTCTTCCTTTGCATTAACGCCCAGGAATGGAGCATTCGGTCCATATGGAGACTGTGCCATTGCTTTCCAAAGTAACTGCACCATTTTATATCCCCATATCAGGGTGTGAGCATTCCAGTTCCTCCACCTCCTCACCAACACTTTGTATGGTCATTTTGATTTGAGTCATTCTGACAGATGTCCGGTGGTACCTCATGGTTTTAATTTGCATTTCCCTAAGAACTAATGATGCTGACCATCTTTGCAACCCACATGTCTCTCATGAGTGTTCATTTGAATATTTTGTTTTGAGTTTTGAGAGTTATTTATATATATTCTAGACAAAGCCCTTTATCAGATATAGCCTTTATAAAGACTGCCTTCCAGTCTGTGACTTGTCTTTTCAATCTCTTAACAATATCTTCTGAAGATCAGAAGTTAATTTTTATGATGTCCAATTTATCACTTTTTTTTGTTTTTATGGATCATGCTTATGGTATTGTATCTAAGCAGTCTCTGACTAACCCAGGGCCATAAATAGTTTCTCCTGTGTTTTCTTTTTAGAGTTTTTTATTTTATTTTATTTTATTTTTGCTGAGGGTTGAACCCAGGGCCTCATGTGTGTTAAGCATGTACTCTACCACAGAGCTGTGCCTCCAGCCCACTTAGGTCTATCATCATTTTGATTAATTTTTGCACATGGTGTGAGGTATGGGTTGAGGTTCATTTATTTTTTTCATGCAGATGTCCAGTTTTTCCAGCACAGTTTGTTGAAAAGGCTCCTCTTTGTTCACTGAATTGTATTCTGCTCCTTTATAAAAAAATAATCTGTCCATATATATGAGGGTCTATTTTTGGGCTCTCTGTTCTGTTTCATTGATCCAGTTGTCTATCTTTAAGCCAGTACTATGCTGTCATGACTACTCTAGCCTTGTGACAAGTCTTGAAATCCTTTGAATCAAAGCAGTGTTAGCTCTCCAGTCTGATTCTCCTCGTTTAAATTGTTTTGGCTCCTCTAGGCCCTGGGTCTTTCCATATGGGCTTCAGAATTGGCTTGTCAGTTTCCAAACCACAGCCTGCTGGGATCTTGATTGGGGCTGAGCCTTGTATCGGGTTCTTGGCAAGAGGCTCTTCTGGAGCTGTGGCGCCTGCATTCTACTGCACTAGGTGGCTGTGGGACCAAACGAGTTGCCAGAGGGGTAGCACCTGTGGTCAGTGAAAAAGGGGGTTATTAGTATTTAATAAAGCATTTTTAGAGACATTGTGCATTGACTTTAGGAGTTCAGGATGTATTTTTTTTGTTGTTTTTTTTTTCCCAAGCCTGGGTTCTATCTGATGATTGGGACCTGAAAATTCAACCATGCTAACCATGCTATGGGAGTTACCATTTCTCAGGTCCTTGGTCAGCACTTGGCAAAAACACTGCTCCTCCCAAGTCACCTGCTTTAGGTCTTGGTGTTTGAGGTTCCACTGCTGTGGTAATTGGGTAATTGTGGGTGAGGGCAAGGTTCAGAAGGGATTTCCTTTCCAGAACATTCCTCAGAGGAGGAATGGAAAGAAGAAACTTAGTTATCCTGGTGGCCTAGCCACACGTCTCTGGGTGTGGCTGCCTGTGATGTGTCCTGCAGAGTCCCTCTCCTCCTTCTAGGGCTGGTTTGTGACCAGCAGGAGCTGCCTGAG
Source organism: Graphiurus murinus (assembly GCA_004027655.1). Taxonomy (NCBI): domain Eukaryota; kingdom Metazoa; phylum Chordata; class Mammalia; order Rodentia; family Gliridae; genus Graphiurus; species Graphiurus murinus. The sequence continues at coordinate 13,876 of PVLC010001834.1, read as the reverse complement.
GCCCCAGGGCAGGTGCCCTCACTTCCGGTGCCAGCATCCCCACCCCGCCCTCTCCTCCTCATTCCCTGTGGGCTCTGGCCAGACCGGCCTCTCCGTGAAGGTATTTTGCAAAGGCCATGTCACCTGGGAGGGAGGGGAGGCTCCGAGGAAGGAAGCTGTGATGTGCCTTTTCAGCTGGCTTTTCCAAGGACTGCTCACTCGCGGTTGCCCCTGGGGAGAAGGAGCTGTTAAACTGTCAAAATAAAAAGTCAACCAAACTCCTTAGGCCAATCGAAAGCACTTAACGCCGGCTGCAGGCGGCAGAGGCGACAGATTTCCCTGTGATGTGCTCCAGGAGAGGAAAAGGCTGTTGGGGAATTTAAACAATGCGGGAAAAGTTCTAAAATATTGGAATATACCCAGTCAATAATACATTAAATTTGGGATTCATAAAAAGAAATTGTGGTGAAAATCTTCCCAAATAAGTTTTTATTCTAGAATTTGATGGCAAATCTCTGGGAACGCCGGTTATCCCGTTAGGTGTGGTATTCTGAAATACTACCTGAGGCATATATATTGTCAAATAATAAAGTATTATGAAACCAATCAGCTGTGAGCTCCCCACTTGGCAGTTTGGAAGTAAAACCCTTTCTCCTTTACAAGGCCAAGTGACTCTTAATTCCTCCCAGGAGATTTCACGTTAAAATGTGTTCACTGCCAGCTGACAAAAGAGGCAAGTCCAGATTTATTACCCTGGCACCTGCAGCAAAAAAATGACGGATGATGAAAATATATTTAATTATCATTCTGTGCCATGTCTCTGCCGGCTCCAGTCACAGGGCTGCAGCTGTTGGCACGCACTTTATTTTAAAGTCAATGTGCTTATCTGGAGAGAAGGCTGCTCTCTGGGTAAATTGACTTGGGGGAGGAAGGAAATGGCGATCTCCTCTAGACCCAGCTGAACAAATGTAGATTTGTATTCCGTGCGCCTGCTTTAATTGTCTAATCCGCCCCACATCGCATCAGCACTGGGATTTGGCTTTTGTAAAGAAAACATTTGCAAAAAGTAAACTTTTCAGTGGCCTTTCTGAGGCAAAACGAACAGTTTTCCTTGCTGGCATGGATGCTCATGTTTCTGCTGTAGCTGTGCGTGGAAGTCACTGCTGGAGGGAGCCCTGGAGAGCCCCCGGCCGGACCCTCAGAGAGGAGGAAGCCTGGAACTGAGGACGCCCCTGTGTTCTGTGACTTCTGGCTGTCAGAAGTCTGTTTGGGGTGATGAGCCGGAGCTGAGAGATGACCCCACAAAATTGCCCTCTTGTTTGTCTTCTGTTACAATCCGAGGAAGGCGAGACCCTGGGGCAGAGCAGTCACACTCTGCCTTGGGCAGAGCACGTCCAATTTCTTGGAGTGATGTCCGTGGGGACTCTGGCTTGGCTATTGGGAGTCTGTGCCATTAGTTCACGCCTAAGATGTGCTGTTTGCAACAAAAATAGCCCAGATAATAGGCAGTGTCTAATGTGGCAATTTTCCTGCTGTATCTCTTCTTATCAGGAGAAGCCACTCGATGTTTTGTACATGGTGGGATTCAGTCCAAAGTGATGGCATTTCCACTGAAAGTAAAATACAATAACTGGCTTAGCAGTTAGGATTTAGGGAAGAGAAATGATGCTGAGTGGTTCTGACGCTGCCTGGTGGTGCCGGTGGCCGGAGGCGGGTGCCTGAGGATGGGGGCGGGAAGGGGATGAGGTTTCTGTGAATGTGAGCTAACTTAGGGAGGGGTTCATTCCCCTGACCTTCTCTTTGATGAATAAGGATTCAAGATTGCATCTGCTGAGCCTGCAGGTCCTGAGGCCAGGGTGAGGGGAAGGAGAGCTCTGGCTTATGGATTTGGACTGTGAACAGAACTCTTACCCCTGAACTTTTCATTGTGTTGATCAGTTTTGCCTATATTCCACTATCATCATCACCACCTCCACCATCATCTTCATCACCGCTATCATCATTGCCTTCATCATCACCATCACCACCATCATCACCATCACCACCATCACCACCATCATCACCATCACCACCATCACCACCATCATCTTCATCATGGTTATCATTACCTCCTTCATCACCACCATCACCACCATCATCTTCATCATGGTTATCATTACCTCCTTCATCATCATCATCATCATCATCATCATCATCATCATCATCATCATCACCATCACTACCATCATCACCATCACCACCATCATCTTCATCGTGGTTATCACCTTCATCATCATCATCATCATCATCACCACCACCACCACCATCACCACCATCATCACCATCACCACCATCATCTTCATCATGGTTATCATTACCTTCATCATCATCATCATCATCATCACCACCACCACCATCACCACCATCATCACTGCCACCTCATCTCAGTCAATCTCTTTTATAAATCACTTAGCAAGTCCCAGGCCCTTGGATATGCCATTTAAATTGGTTGTCTCCTTTAATTTCACAAGACAGACACTATTTTCCCCATTTTACAGATGAGAAAACAGAAGTTTAGGTAAGTGAACTAGAACTAGAACTAGAACTAGAACTGAAGCCAGGCCCCGGAGGCCACACCATTCACCACCCCTTTCCATTTGGGGACTTTCAATACATATTTTAAAACTTTCAGAGGATAAAGGAAGGAAAGAAAAAGTCATCTGTGTGTTTTTGTCAAGAGAAATGTTTGAGGACGTCAACAGTTTTGAGTTTGAAGACTGGCCCTTGGAGACTTCCTTTCCATGTGACTGGAGGCCGGGAGGAGAGGTTCCTCTCTGCTCTGGGAACCAGGGCTGCTGGGCAGGGGCTGGCTGGGGCCTCAGGTGTGAGACAGGGTGAGGAGGCTGCAGGATGCTGGCCCTGGGAATTGGGAGGGACACAGGAGGAGATGGGGAGCATGGGGTGCTGGGTGGGGACCAGGCATCTAGGACGGAGTGGGCAGGGGACCTGGAAAGCTTGGCTGGGGGCGGGCGGTGGGGAACAGTTCAACCACCCTGTATTCCCAGGTCTCCTACCAGGTGTCACCAGCGGCACAGACCCAGGTGTGGTGTCCTGTTGGTACGACCGTGTCTTCACAAAGGTTGGAGATGGTGGGGCTGTGCCAAGTATCTGGTATGTCTGCCCACTCTGTCCTGGCCTCTAGGAAGCCTGGCCTTTATGTTTCTGGCCTTTCTTGATCTCCTCAGGCACCAATGGCCCATCTGGAACTCTGGATTTGATGTCACACTGTGACACAGACAAACCAGGCTTGTAGCCTCATGGTTCGTGACTGAGCTACCTGGACATGTGACAGGGTTGTGACTATCAGAGGGCGAGGGATTTGTCATGTTCTTCTCCATTGCTCTGCAGCTCCCTCCCAAGCAGGATCTTGGGGTTTGCACCAGCTCCTAACACCAGTGAGCCTTATGGATCTGAGTCTCTCAGAGAACAGCTTTCTGCAGGTCCTTTATGCATCCCCTGTGCCAGACACAGTCCTTGCACTGGGACTCGTTTAGTTAACCTTTTTGTTGCTGTGAACAAGATACCTGACAAGCTCAACTTAGGGGAAGAAACGTTTATCTAGGGCTCATGATTTCAGCAGTTGGGGAGGGTTCAGAGATCAGTCCATGGTCAGCCAGCTTGCTGCAGCAGGTGGAGTAGGAAAGGCTACACTCAGCTCCTGATGATGGGAACAGAGACAGATACAGTGCCTGGCCACACCCTTAGAGTTCCACCCCCCTAGTCAGGTCCTCCAAACCTGGCTGCTTTGCCCACGCAGGAGGTTTGGGGAGACATTTTTCTTTGTGTGGATTGAACCCAGGAGTCTTCTACCTCTGAGCTATATCCCTAGCCCTGTTTTTTTTGTTTTTTTTTTTTTTAAACAGGGTCTCACTAAGTTCTAAGTTGCTGAGGGTTTTGCTAAATTGTCAAGGCTGACCTTGAACTCGCAGTCCTTTGGTCTCAGCCTCCCAAGTACTTGGATTACAGGCACACACCACCACACACAGCTCAGGTGACATCTTAAGTTCAAACCATAACACCAACAGAAGACTTGGGAAACCTCAGGGAGATGCCGTGACTCACAGGGCTGTCCCTGGCACTCACAGCTGTCCTGATGAGAGCCTAAGGTCTGGGGTTGGAGGTTGCTGGAGGAGCAGGCATCTCCTATGTGGATTCTACCAGAGGCTGAGGAGATGGACGTGTCAACACCGGGTCATCAGCACAACTGTGGGCAAAGACGTTACTACTGATTTGATTTCCAAGTGGGGCTGATGATTCTTTTCAAATTACATGCGTGTGTGTGTGTGTGTGTGTGTGTGTGTGTGTGCGCGCGCGCGCGCTATTGGGGATTGAACCCAGGGCCACTCTACCACTGAGATACATCCCTAATCCTTTTGTTTTTTATTTTGAGACAAGATCTCTGCTAAGTTGCCCAGGTCAGCCTCAAACTTGGGATTCTCCTGTCTTAGCCTTCCTCATTGCTGGGATTACAGGCGTGAGCCAGGGAGCCCGGCTTTCCAAAACCGCATACTATGTAGAGACAGTTTAGAACACATTATGAATTTGCATTTTGTAATGATCATATGGCCTCAGTCCAGAATATATAAAAGGAAATGAACACAGTTTCCCAAAGAAGGGAATCACTGTGACAATGTGTGGACACTACCTGTGGGCTCCAGGCTCAGGACCCAGGGCTCCCTGGTGCACAGGAAAGTGGCTTTGGCCCATCCCCCTGGGGCACCTCCAGGCCCCACTAATCTGCAGGGTCCTGTTCAGTCTGATTCACTTTGGCAAGAGTTCCTCCCTCCCTGCTCTCTGCTGCCTGGGACCCTGTTTATTCTCCAGAGATGGACACATCACCCAGACTTTGCTGCTCAGGCTTCACCTTGGAGAAGCCTCCTCTGCCTGTCTAAGCCAAAGCAAATGCCAGTCACTCTCCATCACAGCACGAGGATTTCATTATGACACTTATTTACTCTCTGAGTTGTTTGCTTATCTCTATCTCAGCTTCCGTGCAGCCTCCATGGAAGCAGTTACCTTATCTGCCCGTTCATCCCAGTAGCCCTAGCAACTAGGACAATGCCCAGCACAGAGGTGGCATAAACAAATACATACTGGAGGAATGAATGAATGCCTCTTCCCCCGGACTGCGAGCTCCTCAAGGGCAGAGACAGCTCTCCCTCGGCCAGTAGCCAAGGCCAAGAACATCGCTGTGGAGCAGAAGTGTGTTGAGTCCTCTACTGGCATCAGTGTGGATCTTTTAACAGCTCAACCAGAAGCTTGAGATGGAATCTGTGTTAGTCAGGGTTATCTAGAGAAACAAAACCAATAGATCTATCTATCTATCTATCTATCTATCTATCTATCTATCATCTATCTAATCTATCATCTATCTAGAAATTTACAAGGAATTGGCTCATATGATTATGGAGGCCATGTCCAACCATCTGCTCTCTGTCAGTGGGAGACTCGTGAAAGCTGGGGTTGTAGTTGCATCTGAGTCTGAAGGAGCGCCGATGGCGTAAGTCCCAGTCCAAGGGTAGGAGAGTTCTGATGCCCCAGCTCTGGCAATCGGCAGAGACGATTCTTCCTTCCTCTACCTTTCTGTTCTACTCAGACCCTCAGTGGATTGGATGCCGCCCACCCACATTGGGGAGGGAAACTTGCAGAGGGCAACTCAGTCCACCCATTCAAGTGCTGATGGGAAACACTCCCACAGACACACAGAAATAATGTTTAGCCAAGTATCTGGGCACCCTGTAATCCAGTTGAATTGACACACAAAATGAACCATCACAGAGTCCCCACTAAAGATCTAGCACTAATGTTGGAGCTACGGATCTTCAGGCATAAAGGAAAGGTGGGCCGGGCGTGGTGGCGCACGCTTGTAATCCCAGCATTCGGGAGGCTGAGACCGGAGGATCCGGGTTCGCCGCCAGCCTCAGCTACCTAGTGAGGCACTCTGCAACTTTGTGAGACTCGGTTTCAAAATAAAGAATAAAAAATAGGGCTGGGGGTATAGCTCGGAGGTAGAATGCCCCTGAGTTCAATCCCCAGTACTGCAAAAAAAAAAAAAAAAAAAAAAAAAAAAAAAAAAAAAAAAAAAAAAAAAAAAAAAAAAAAAAAAAAAAAAAAAAAAAAAAAAAAAAAAAAAAAAATAAATAAATAAATAAAGGAAAGGTGGGCCGGGTGCAGTGGTGCATGCTTATAATCCTAGTACTTGAGAGGCAGAGACAGGATGGTCACAGGTTCGAGGCTGGCCTCAGCAACTAGCAAGGCACTTGGTAACTTAGTGAGACCCTGTTTCATAATTTTAAAAAAATGAAAAAGGGTTGGGGGTGTAGCTTAGAGGTAGAATGACCATAGGTTCAATCTGCAGTATAAATAAATAAATATATAAATAAATGGCAAATATGGGCTTTCTGGGGAGTCAAGAGTCTAAAATGAGTGACAGTCCAAGGACTCTAGAGGCATAGAAATAAGGAGTTCAGTGGTGTGCTTTGTGTGGATTATGGTGACCCTCTAAGGAGGTCAGAGAAGGCTGCATAGCAGGTGTCCACTGTAAAAAAAAATAGCATCATTGTCACCGTCTCCCTCATCAGCCTCATCATCTACTCGATGTGCCAAGTCCAGGCTCAGCACCAGCCCCCATCTGCTCTGCTCATGGGCTCTGCAGAGCATCCCAACAGGTGGGCATGATCCCGACAGGTCGGCATGGCCAGCCTCATTTTATTGCTGAGGAGCCCACACAGCTATTATGAGCAGAGCAGAGATAGGACTGAGGCTGCCAGACTCCCAAGTCCTAGTGTTTCTTCCCTCCTGTGCTACTGCCTCTCTGGGTGTATCCAGAACTCTCACAACTGCAAGTGGGGTTCCAACAGCGACTCTTTAAGTCTGTTGTCTGGGGCATTCGACACTGCTCCACCTGAAGTTACAGGACACCGCTGGGAAGTCACGGTGTCCCCAAAGCTGTCGAGGATGGTACACTTCCCCAACTCTCCAGCAGCTCTTCCTTGATCCGAGCCCCTCAGAGACCAGACATTGGTGGTGTGTCCATTCAACAGCAAGGGAGCCGTGGCCCAGAGAGTGTGGGACTTGACTGTGTGGAGCACAGACTTGTGCAAGTGGCCTATTTGGGAGGTGACCCCAGAAAGCAAGTCAGGGAGGGCTGGAAATCCTGTAAGTCTGTTAATAAGCAGTAGCACTGTGGGCAACCGGGCCCCCTCAGAGACTAAGGGAGCACACCACGGAATGGTCTATTGACAGGTGAGGAGGCTCCTGTCCCTCGTGAGCTTGAGGTCACTCCTGAGGCAGTAGTGGCCAGCCCTGCAGAGCGACTGAGCCTGGCCTGAGAACAGCCTCGGGCAGAGATGCAGGAGGTGGTTAGATGCCCAGCATGGGTCTGCAGGTAACCACTGGAAGGATGTGTTACTAGTTGGCTGAGGGTACTTCTGCTCAGTTCAGATAGAAACCATGACTAGGCAAAGCGCAGCTCCCTTAGTCTTAACAGCTCTGAGCTTTGGATGCCAGCAGCTTTCAGCTCAGTGTCAGCTGCTCTTCTCGCTGTTCTCCTGGTAGCTGGAGCCAGCAGCTCCAAGCAGCTCTGCTGCTCCCCGCCATTCTCCAGCTGTTAGCTGCCCTCAGTGTTATCAGCCATGGTGTTGGCCACTCTTAGCACCAGCAGCCATTAGCATTACCAGCTCTTAGTGCAACCAGCTCAGCCTGCTCTACTGGAGATAGAAATCACAACCAGGCAAAGTATGCCCGTCTGCAAGAGGCTTTCTTAGTACTTACTGTGTTGCAGCATAAGAGGAAGCAATACACTGCTGTCCAATAAGGGCGGAGGGAGGGGTGCTTATACCCATGTGCGGTATCCTGACAGCTAACTGCAGACTTTCTGCTTTGCTACGAGACGTGGAGGGGTGCCTCATGGACCAGGCTGGGGACGGCTGAAGGGCTACAGAGGGTGGGAGTCATCCAGAGAGGCTGTGGGGCAGAGTCATCTGGGATGGACCTGTGATGGAAACTCACCCCTGGAGCAAAAGTTTCTGAGCTGCTGCCTAGGCATTTGGGGCAACAATGCCTGTCAGAGGTGGAAGAAAGAAGCCAGGCATGATGGCTCCTGCCTGTAATCCCAGTGCTGGGGAGGCTAAGACAGGAGGATCTGAGACTCGAGGCTAGCTTCAGCAATTTGGCAAGACCCTGTTTCAAAATAAAAAATAAACTGGGCGTGGTGGTGTATGCCTGTAATCCCAGTACTTGGGAGGCTGAGACAGGAGGATGGAAGGCCTCAGCAATTTATGGAAGCCCTCCACAATTTAGTGAGGCTATTTCAAAATAAAAAATAAAATTGGGCTGGAGGTGTAGCTCAGTGGTAGAATGTCCCTGGATTCAATCCCCAGTACCACAAAAATAAGTAGATACATAAATATATAAAAATAAGTAAATAAAACATAAAAAGGACGGGGGGTGCAGCTCAGAGGTAGACTGCCCCTGGGCTTGGTCCCCAGTACCCACTGCCCTCCCCCACACACAGATGGAAGAGTAAGGCACTCTTTAGGGAGGCTTGGGGCCTTGTCCTCTGTCTCGGGTGGAGGTAACACAGGTGGACCCCACGGCGCTGCTCCCCTGCCTGGCCAGCCTGTCACTGATGGGCGGGGAGCCAGTGTGTCCACTGTGGGAGTGGCCAGGGCTCTTTCCCAGGACTCCAGAAGGAGAGGGAACAGTCTTGAGCTGTGATGAATTTAGCTGCTGAGGAGCTTGAAAGGGCGGGGAGGCGAGCTGGGGACGGTCAACGGACACCACCTGCCCGGCCACGTGGCTGAGGGTGGGCCGGCGCTGTGCAGTGGCTCGGGGAAACCTGGCCCACAGGCCTGCTGCTCCTGCTGGCTGCGTGGCTCCATTCCACTCCACACGAGTCTGCCTGTGTCTGCGCCCTGCCCTGATTCGCTTTTCACCTTTTTATTTTATTTCTTTGCAGAAATCTCATTTTACAGAGGGGTCTCTGCACCTTCCAAGTGCTACTTGCCGCACTCACAGCCCACTTGATAATTGGCCCATACAATACACCCTGTTCAGAATTTTTAATCAACTATGGCAAGTTGCCCCCACAATTTAAATAAAAAGTATATAAATGAATTTAGTATTTTAATATAACAGTGACATTAGCCTTATAGATGTGCTTAGCAATTTTGTGCAGTATTACAATTTTATAAAATACTCTTCTTCATTTGGCTGGTGGGTAAAGCCCAGTGTTAAAACCCCGGGTGCTTTTGTGCATTGGGCCGAGCTGGCTGGGAGGAGCTGGGGCTGCAGGCCAGACCCTCCCGAGAGGTCCATGTCAGGGCAGTGCTGAGCCGCGTCCGTGAGTGTGGGCAGAGGGACTTCGGCCTAGTGGCTTTGGGCACACGCAGATTAGTTCCTGGGGCCGGGCCTGAGAAGGTGCCACACTAATGCAGGGGCACCCACCCATCCCAGCTCCGACATGCCAGGCAGTACGCTGAGCACTCTGCAGACAGAAGCCCTGCTTAAGGTCACCAGTGACCTGCCTGAGGCTGGTGCAGTGGCTGCTTCTCATTCCTCTTCTCAAGGGGCCGTCTACTGATGGACATGCATGACCCCCCTCCTCCCGGGACAGACTTCCCCTGGCTTCCCGGATACCAGCTTTCCCGGTGTCCTCCTAAGTCTCCTGTGCTTGTTCTTCCTTGGAGGCTTCAGGGCTCACCCTGTGGCAAAGGGGAGGAGACTAGGGAGGAGGGGCAACAACTGTCTCAGGAGGGTGGGAGGTGCCGCTGGCACTGCATACCTGCTGCCTCATTTCCCACGACCACCCTGGCCTCCTTCAGTCTCTACTCAGCACAGCCAACATAGGTAGATAGGTTCCTTCCTTCCTTCCTTCCTTCCTTCCTTCCTTCCTTCCTTCCTTCCTTCCTTCCTTCCTTCCTTCCTCCCTTCCTCCCTCCCTCCCTCCCTCCCTCCCTTCTCCCTTCATCCTTCTTTCTTCCATTCCTTCCCTTCCCTCCCTTTACCTACCTTCCTTCCTTCCCCCCTCCCTCTTTCCTTTCATCCTTCTTCCCTTCCCTCTCCTTCCCCCCTTCCCTCCCTCCTTCCCTTCTCCCTTTGTCCTCCTTTCCTTTCCTTCCCTCCCCCTCCCTCCTCCTCCTTCCCTTCCCTCCCTTCCTTCTTCCATCCCTCCTTCTTCCCCCCTCCCTTCCTCCCTCCCTCCTTCCTTCTCTCCTTCCTCCCTCTCTACCAACATTCGCTTTACCATTTAAACAATTACTAGGTGTCCAATTCCGTGGTGTTAGTTACATTCCGACTGTTGTGCAGCCATCACCACCATTCTTCTCCAGAACTTTTTCTTCCTCCTGAACTGAGACTCCGTCCCCACTAAACACTAACTCCCCATTCCCCCTCCCCTAGCCCGTGGCAACCACCATTCTTTTTGTCTGTATGAATCTGCCTGCTCCGGGGACTGCCGGTGAGTGAACCCCGCGGTCTGTGTCTGATGGATGGTTTCCTTCCATGGAGCACCATGTCCTCGAGGTTCCTCCGTGTTGAGGCGAGAGTCAGAATTTCATTCTTTTTAAAGGCTGAATAACATTCCATGGTGTGAATGCGCCAGGTTTTGCTTATTGATCCATCCATTGATGGACGCTTGGGTTTTTTTTCCACCCCTGGGATGACACTGCTGTGATCAGGGGCGTGTAAACCCAGAGTGATTCTTTGAAACACATGTCAGACGGTGACAGCCCTCTGCCCAGCTGTGGCCTTCCAGCTCTCTTGCTGGAGAAGCCCAAGCCTCTGTAATTACACACTGGGCCTGCACCATGCCCCACACATCCCTGCTTGCTCCCCTAGAGCCACGGCGAGCTCTCTGCTCTTCCTCAGACACATGGGCCCATCTTTACCATGCGGCACAGGCACAGGCTGTCCTCCCCCCTCTGCCTGGAATGCCCCTCCCCAGGAGCTTTCTGGCTCCCCTTCAGCACCCCCAAGTCTTAGCTGTCGTGACTGCACTGCCCACCCAGAGCATACTGTTTAACGCCATGTCAGACCCCTTGCACTGGTCAGCTTTCCATAGCTGTGACAAAGTACCTGAGAAAATCAACTTAAAGAAGGAAAGGCTTGTTTTGGCTCATGATTTCAGAGGCATTGGCCCACGGTTGCCTGGCCACAGTACTTTAGGCCTTTGGTGAGGCAGAACATCATGGTGGGGCGTGCGCAGGGGAGCGGAGCTGCTGGCCTCTTGGCAGTCAGGAAGGAGGGATGGACAGATAGATAGACAGGTGCAGAGGCAGGCTGGGGACAGTGCATACCCGTCAAAGGCATGCCTCTAGTGACCCACTTCCTCCAAGGAGGCTCTAGCTTCTAAGGCCTCCACCACCTCCTAATGGTGCCACCAGCTAGGAAACAAGCCTTCCACACCATGAGCCTTGGGGGGCACCTAGATTCAAACGATAGCACCCTACATCTGCACCCCAGCACCTCCAGACCTGGCTCTCCTCTTAAAAACAGCGTTTGTCACAACCTAACATGTTATTTAATTTACCTCTTTATCATGTTTGCTGTCGGTCTCCTGCTGGAGTGCAAAGAGCCTTCTCTTGTTCGCTGATGTATCCTGTGCACCTAGATCAGTACTTGGTACAGAATAACTCAATAAATACTTGTTGCATGAACAATTTTCTTTGATAACGAGCTTTATTGCGATATAATTCACATGGAACACAATTCCCGTGTTAGGATGTGCAGTTCGGTGGGCTTAGTGTATTCTCAGAGTTGTGCGACCATCAGCACGATTGACTTTTCTTAACTCCCCAGAGAAACTGTGTCCTTTAGCAGGTACTTCCCAACCTCTCCAGTCCTGGGCAACCATGATTGTCTCTTCTGGACATTTCAGATAAGTGGAATCATGTCACATACGACCCTTTGTGACTGGCTTCTTTCACTTGTGGTAGGTAGTGTTTTCAAGGTTCATCCATGCTGTAGCTTTTCATTGCTGGATAACATTCAAGTGTATGGGCATTGAATGGTCAGACCACTTTCATTGTTAATAGGCTTTTGAATTGTCTCCTTTTTAAAAATTATTATTATCAGCCATGTTGTTGTGACTAATCTTGTATACTCCCTTTCATGGGGGCATGCAGTTTTAATTCTCTTGGGTACATACCTAGGAATGGAATTGCTGGGTCATAGGGTAACTATGTTTAACCCTTTGAGGAGCTGCCAGACTGTTTCCCAAAGTTGCTGTACCATTTTACATTCCTACCAGCTCTATATGAAAATTCCAATTTCTCTACGTACTCATCATTATCTTTCTCTTTTTTAAATTATAACCATCCTACTGGGTGAGAGGTGATATCTCATTGTGGTTTTGATTTGCATTTTCCTGATCACTGATGATGTTGAACATCTTTTCATATATATTTGTATATATTCCTTAGTGACATGTCTAGTAGATTCTTTGCCCACTTTTATTTTTATTTTTATTTTTATTGTGATTGAACCTAAGTGTGCCCTATCTTTGAGCTATACCACCAGACCTATTTAATTTAATTTTTTATGATACTAAAGATTAAACCCAGGGGTGTTTTAACTCTGCTCTACTCCCTCAGTCCTATTTTATTTATTTATTTTTATTTTGAAGCAAGGTCTCACTAAGTTGATGAGGGCCTTGATAAGTTGCGGGGGCTGGTTTTGAACCTATTATCCTCCTATCCCAGTCTCCCAAGAACTGGGATTACAGGTGTGTGCCACCACACCTGGCTCTATTTTATTTTTTATTTCGAAATAGGGCCTTGCTAAGTTGCTGAGGCTGGCCTTAAGTCTGCAATCCTCCTGTCTCAGCCTCCCAAGTACTGGGGCTACAGGCAGACACTATGATGCCTGGCTCTTTGCCCATTTTTAAATTGAGTTATTTATCTTTTTATTACTGAATTGTAAGCATTCTTTATATATTCTAAGAATAAGGCCCTTATCAGATTCATTATTTGCAAAAATTATCTCCTATTCTGTTGGTTTCACTTTTTTGATATGCCTTTTGAAGACAAAAGTTTTACTTTTTTTTTTTTGGTACTGGGGATTAAACTCAGGGGTGTTCTACCTTTGAGCTATACCCCCAGCCCTATTTTTTATTCTTTATTTTGAAACCGGGTCTCATTAAGTTGTGGAGTGCCTCACTAGGTAGCTGAGGCTGGCCACAAACCCAGATCCTCCGGTCTCAGCCTCCAAAATGCTGGGATTAAAAATGTGCGCCACCATGCCCCGCTAAAAGTTTTACATTTTGTTGACATCCATTCTAGTTTTTTCTCTTGTTGCTTGTGCTTTTGTTATAACTGAGAAATCATTGCCTAATCTAAGGTCAGAAAAATGTACTTTTATGTTTTTGCCTATGAATTCATAGCTTTAGCTCTTAAATTTAGGTCTTTGACCTGTTTTGAGTTAATGTTTGTGTATGGTGTGAAGGAGAGGTCTGACTTCATTCCTTTGCTTGTGCACATCAGCTTGTTTCAGCACTATTTGTTGAAAAGACTTCTTTCCCCATTGACTTGTCATGGCACCTTTTTTGTAAATCCACCGACCATAAGTATGAGGGTGTGCTAGTCAGCATTCTAACCACCATGACCCAAACATCTGACACACAAGACTTAGAGGAAGAAGAATTCTAATTGCTCACAGTCCTGGAGATTTCAGTCCATGTTATAATGGCTTCCAAGCAGGAGCCCAGGCTGCAGATCCTCAGGATATCATGGTGGGAAAGAGAGAGAGAGAGAGAGGGAGAGGGAGAGGGAGAGAGGGAGAGAGGGAGAGAGGGAGAGAGGGAGAGAGAGAGAGAGAGAGAGAGAGAGAGAGAGAGAGAGAGAGAGAGAGAGAGAGAGAG
>PVLC010001833.1:105724-130207 GCA_004027655.1 Graphiurus murinus | reverse complement strand
AGTACCGCAAAAAAAAAAAAAAAAAAGAAAGAAAGAAATCTAGCAAGGTTCTCAGCAATGTAGTGAGACCCTATTTCAAAAATAAAAAATAAAATAAATAGGGTGGAGGGTGTAGCCAGGAGGTAGAATATCCCTGGGTCCAATCCCCAGTAACACACAAACACACACACACACACACACACACACACACACACACACACACACACGAAAAAGAAAAAAAGGAGGAGGAGGAGGAGGAGGAATGGACCAAGATACAATTTCTGTGTGAACCTACTTTTGGATTGCCTACTTATGTCCCATGTCTTAAGAAAAAAAGCCCAAATTATTATTATTATTTTAATCAGGAATGAATCATCCTAATGCTTTCTCTTTCTGCACTTGTATAAGTAAATCATGTGTGTTTCTATGTGTAAAATACTAACATATTTAGCAGCCACATGTAGAAATAAGCACATACAGTATGACTTTGCAAATGCAGCTATACCCTCCTTCGTCCAAAATAGACTGGAGTCTCAAAGTGTCTCCAGGTGCAAACCAAAGCAAATTTATTAGAATCTGGGCCTAACTAAAAGCTCCCATGAATTGGCAGACTTATACAATTTTAAGCCCATCATTTATTCTGGGTGTTCCAGGAAGTTTTCTATAGAACACCTCTCTGCTTGGAACATTTGGCAGGTTAGAATCCTTAACAAGATATTGGCTGGCCGCTGGCCATTGACCGTTCACACACTTTCACTTCCATGTGGGTCTATGATGGTGGAAGACTCCTCTCCCTCTTTTCCTCCCTTTATAGTAACTATTTATCCAAATACTTGAGCCAGAGGAAGTCTGCTGCAGCCACGGGCACATTATCTATTCTTGACCATCGCTCAGGTCCTTGGTGATGCAAACCTGTGTGTGCCAAGGGTAAATATTTGACCACTGTTCCAGCCACCATTGCACAGCCCTCGAGTGACCCTGCATTAATTAGCTCGGAATTTCAGGGCTTTGAATCTGATTGAATCAAAATATTGTTTTTACAAGTTGATGAAGGCTCTTGATTGATGTCGGCCGTGCTGATTCTTTAAAGGATTAAATTGTATGTACAGATTACAGAGGCCTGGCTGTCCCTGCTGCTTCAATGGGGATTGTGTTTTAACAAAGGTAAAACAAAATAGCAGTATGGAGTGTTTTCTTCCCAGTAGGCGCGCGCGGTGATGATTTCAGTGGGCATGTACTAGCTTTCAGGAGAAAAGAATTAGACACATTGAGGGAAGTGGTGTAGAAAAAAGTCTATATATAGTTATCATATATAGCTTATATATATTATATAAGCTAGAAATTAAAAAAAGAGGCAGAAGAGAAAGACAAAGAGGAATGGATAAGGGAGAAGAAAGGGGTTGGCTTTCACTCATCCTGAAAATATGTTTCATGTGCACATCTCCCATGGTAGGGCCTGCCATATTTTACCCTGGGTACAGGAGAGGAAGGCAATCATTGAAGTCTGAACTGGTCAAGGCTTAGAGGAATTGAATGGCACGCAGCATCTCTAGTGAGATAGACTCTCTTGGCCCCGGGTCACACGGTGCTCTGTCCACTGAACCCGAGAGCCCCAAGGCACAAGTGAGATGTGGCAAGACCCAGAGTCCAGCCCTCGTCCAGAGAAAGGGCAAGACGAGGAAGGCTCCAGAGGGAGACCGGCATGAATAGAGACGGGAAGAAGGAAGAGCACAGGTCTGCCCCCTGCAAACCCTTCTGTACTTGTGGGAAATAGCCACCTCCCTGTGCCAGGCGAGTCTCAACAGATTGCCCTCTTGGTTTTTCTTGTGGGAGTCCTCTTCTATGGGTCCCAGGTGGATGCATTTTTTTTTCTTTCCACCTTCAAATTTACAAAACTTTAATTTAATTTCATTGTGCACCTGTTAACTTGAAAAACGACTTATTCTCATGGACTCTATGCTGTGTAATGAATCAAAAGCAATCAGCATACAGAAGAAACAATAAAATAGATGACAAATCAACATGTGCCCAGAGCGAGGAGATTGCCAAAGGTCCTCGCCAGCAGCCCCTTACACAGCTGCTGAGAATGAACCCTGGGTGTTTAAGTACTTCTGGGAAAATGTCACCTCCCCTAGGTTTCTTTCGGGGCAAATTAGTTGGAACTCTGGATGCCTTTTGAAGTTCTGTTCTCCTTTCCCTTGTACCACAAAAGGGATGGTAAAAATTAGTGAGGCCATCATGCTTGATGGGTGGGTAGGACGCCAGAGAAGGGAAGAGTGCTTGGAACACAGGAGAGGGGCACCTGTAAGAGGTAAAGTGATGGAAGCCTATGGCTTGGTTATAAAAAATGATGACGCACATGAAACAGCAGGAGGCCCATTGAAATGATGTGTTGAAGAGTGGAAAGTGGCAGCTTGAAAACAAACAGGTTAAAGATGGAAGAAGAGGAGGACAAAGGAGAGTTTCCTGGGAGGGTGTGGTTGGTGGGAAGGCCCTTGGGGTCGAGGGACCATCAGAGGCTCCTCCGGGAGATGGTACATGGGAAAGCAATGAGAAGAGGGGGTGTCATCGTAAGAGACAAGGGAAGAGGCCTAGAAATCAGGGCAGATGATGATAGGCTTGGTGGAGGCATAAGGGTAATACAGGATAAAAGAGCTGAAGGACCATTTAGAGGGATGGCTTCTTGGTGGAGGAGCTTGAATCCCAGACTGAGGTGCAGAAAGCAGAGGTGACAGAGACCCACTGAGGAGATCCCAGCAGAGGGATGCCGGGAGGAGAATCCCTCTGCGGGGATCACCCCACCCATCACCAATGCCACCATTGAGCTCTACACAGTCATACTTTAATTGAGCGGGTCTTCCACCAGCTGAAGTAGGCCTAAAGCAGTAGATAATTAACAACTCCCTAATGTAGAACTTCCAGGCTTTAAAGTGCATACAGCTGGCCTGAGATCTTGTTGACGAGTAGTGGGGGCCCCAGGGTTTGCACAACCACAAGGCCTACTTCCTGATGGGGCCTCATGCCCAAGGAAAAGGGGAGGCGGAGTCTCTTATCTGGATGATTTACATGATTTCTTTCATCAGCAAGGAATAAAGAGGGGATTTTTTTTTTTAAGATAAACCAAAACATGTTCATAAAATAATGAGAGTATTTTTTTTTTTTTGCATCTATGTAAGAAATCAGTCTCATTGCACTTTAGGTTCACTTTTAGCGGAAGGAGATAAGAAATAAAAGTCTTAAAGTTTCCCCAGAACTGATGAATAATGGATTATTCTTCTAAGTTTTTCTTCCTGTTTTGAGAACCAAGCTGGCTTTATTTCAAAAGAATGGAAAGAAGGAAGAAAGAAAAGATGAGAGAATGGGGAAGGGAGGGAGGAAGGAAGGGAGGAAGCAGACAGGCTAGCAGGCTGGAGAGTCTCGTATGAATTGCTTGACTAGGGAAGAATTTAGCTGTGGGGAGAGAGGAGATGTGAAGATACACAAGAACTTAATATATACATATATGTATATATATGTACACATGTGTATGCACATATATCTACACGCATCTACACATTAACATATATTATACTATTATATGTAATTTTATGTGTTATATATACCTAAATAACACACATATACGTAACATGTATGTATGCATGCATGTATGTATAGGGGAGAGACAGAGAAGGAGAGCAAATGACCAGGATGGTGAAAAGTAAGCCATTTATTTGTAACCCATTAATTAGAAATATTAGAGTTATCTATAACATCTCTATTATTAATACAGAAAAATATAATCTAGTGATTAGGTCACAGTCTTTATCCTAAAGTGGACATCATTTGATACCTGCCAGGGGCAGGCTGCTCTCTGAGTTACACCTGTAACTCGTTTGACCGGAATAGCCATTTCTAATCCCATAGAGCTACAACTAAGACCATGGGTCACCCTAATTCCCACCTTCTATTATAGGAAAGTCTCGTTTTCCATCGGGAAACGAGACTTTCCTCTTTTTCTGGGAAAGACCAGAGTCCTCTGTGCTGTACTTTCTGCTTGCACAAGGCCTGTGCCCCTTTCCCCCAAGTGGCCAGGGAGAAATGAGGTCTGAGCGTCACCGGGAAGTCCAAGCTCTCCTCAGTTTTCCTAGCCTTCCCTGCAAACCAGGAAGGTTCAAGAGGGCCTTTGGTGTTAGGGTGTAAGTCAGAATTTGGTAGTGAGGCCCCGGCATCTCAGGGCGCCTGCAGCAGGTTAAATATCCTTGCAGAATAGCAGTGCATAAAATGCAATAAAATGCACCTCCTCCCCTCGCTTCCTATAACTCTCTTATTATCCTGGGCTCAGGTGTGTTGTATGAATATACAATAATGGGGCTAACAAGATGGTTTGGGGTCACGGAGGGATAAACCATGGCATAATCCAGCTCCGAAAGCTGTTCTGGTAATGAAAATTGTAGAGCAGTCTTGTGGCTAGTTTTGTAATAAAGATATACAAAGATGAATATAGGTTTCCGGGAATTAATCTGAGAGCATTTGATCCAATTTATACTGGAGTGGCTGCGTGGACGGTAGCTCGGTAGACAGGATTCCAATTTAGGTTGATAAAGTGCTTTGGGATCCCAGGGAGGAAGGGTTCTCTGTAATTGGGAGATGATTTTATTTTTGAAATGCCCATCTCTTGCCTTTGTCAAAGGCCATGCATCCGTCTGCCTCGCCTGTGAATACAGCCAGGCACAAGGCTCCGGACCCCGCAGAGCGCGCTTCTGGTTTCGCATTCAGCATGACAGACAAGCTTCCAGTTTTATTCTTTCAGAGGGGACCCCAGGACACACTGCATTTTATTGTTGTGATTGTTTGGTGGCCCAAGCCTCATTAGACTTACAGAGAGGGGAGGCTCAGGACGGCTTTATGTCTCCTTCCCGTTCCTCCTCTGTATCCCTTTTGACCTGCTCAGAGCGCCCAAGTTGAAGGCTCCTAGGAGTTTTCGCTCCGAAGCCAGGAGCTGGAGTCGAAGGAGACTGTTCTTCCTGTATCCTTCAGCGTGTGACAGTCTCTGGCAGATGGCCAGGTTAGGGACAGAAGTGGAGACAGCTGAATTCGGGGCTATGACTCTAAGAACTGGAATTCCTGGCACACCTTTAATCAAACAGCCCCCAAACCATCTGAAGAATGTTGTCTACCTTATTGTACCGTCATCTGTTTGATTCTCTGAGCTGCCAGTTCAGGAAAAAGGTTTTATTTCATTTTTTAAAAGCATACTTAGATTCCAAGCCTATGTGATGCTCTCTACTGACTTTTCTTTCTTTAAGTGGCATTAGGGAATTATTCTACTCGAATCTTGCCTGGGTAGCTGTTAAGAGAGGCTTGTATTAAAACTCTTCATCTGCTTAAGATGAATCAGAAAGCGTTTGACTTCTGACACTTTTCCTTAGAACTTCTGGGCTTCTTGTTTATTATTTTATATAGCCCTTTGCACAGGTTTAATTTTTAAGACATGTGAGCATATCCACTTTATCACATATGAGTGTACGTATTTATAATTCAACATAAAAACAAACATCTAGGAGTACTGGGACACTTTTTTACACCAAATTTGCAGTGTTCCTGTCCCAACAACCAAAAAGGAGATGTGAATTATCACTTAGTTTTTTCATGTCCAGATTAGAACAGGAAGCAATACAATTGCTTGTTGCAGTGTATAGAAATGAAATGTAATTATTACCGAAGGCTTTTTATTTTTTTCTGTTTCTAATTCTATCTTAATACTATCTTAAATAGTGTATAGCAGCCTGCATACCACACACACAAGGTGGTATAAGATGTGAACCGCCTTTAATAACAAATAAAAAAGCAGTTTGCATTCAGCTGCAGATAGCCCACAGCTAAAATGAAGGATATAACTTTGCAGCCAACGAACCCAGAGAGAGTTTAATCATTTAGCCTGCAGATTACAACTTAAGGCATTTTTAGAGGATTTAAAAACACATATAACTCCATACTCTTGAAATTTGCTTGTTACTTATATAAATCACCTTTTAGTTTCACACAAAAGATTGAGCTTTTCAGTTCATTTTTACTCTTACAACTATTTTAGTTTAGATTATCTTTGATGGGAGGTGGGAGTGGTATTTCTAGATGCAGCAAACGAGAAATAAATGCATTTTCCATTGTCAGTAATATTTAATTTCTATCAACAATTTCTTAATTGTTCTTCTGTAAAGCAAAGCTTTCATGTGTCAGCCTAAATTACAATACAAAAGAAATAAGAAATTACGCTGTTAACATTTCCCACTTTCAGATATTACTGATTAGATTAGGGAAATTATTCCTTATAACTTCACTATAGAAAAACTATACATCTAGTCATATTACCACATCAAAATGGAATTGAGAAATCATTCCTTAATACAGTGTTTGCAGATTTTTTTTTTAAGGAGGAAAGGTTGCAGTTTCACATTCGATTTGTAATTCGTTCTTATTAAAAGCTCTTGTCAGGGTATTAAAATTTTTAGGCCTGGGCATTGCCTTAAAAATAGAAAGCCTATCATGTTGTTGGTCTGATAATAAAAATTAGACTGATTTTAATTTAAAGAGATTTATGAGTGGATCTCTTAGGAATTTTGTTGTTTTATTCAAAAGTTAGTAGACGAATAGAAACATACCAATGATGTTTAGCTTGCTAGCTAATGAAAAACAAATTCCCCATTGAAATAAACTAGATATTTCTTTCTTTTAATATAAAGAGAGCAAGCTCATGCCTAAGAAGCTTTTGAAACTTGAGAAAAACATTCAACTCAATTTCTTTCTCAAATTTTTAAAACCAAATAGCTTCCACGTCATGAAACTCGCCCTTTATTTGGGGACTTTCACCTTCTTAGAAATTATTAATGCCATTTGCTGAAATGAAACTTTTCTCAGTATGATATAAGCACCTGAAATAGAAAAAATATATATATATGAAAGGGATCAGAAAAGCATTTTAATCTTAATTATTCACAAATAGGCATCTTGAGAAATATGCTTATTGTGCATGCACAAACCATACTCCTTGTTGTAAGAGGATGCTAAATCAATGTGTACTTAACTTCGGATGAAAGTTCTAAGTAGAAACAAGCATCTATCAGGGAAACATTAGATGGGGTTGCATTTGTGATGGGAATCCTAAAGATTTCCCTGAATATGTTAACTTTTTTGGGGGGGTAACTCGGTGGTGAAAGCTTGTGGCAGAGCAAGTGTATTTCTGAACACAAATTTGGAAGGAGGGCTTTGATATCTTTAACTTTAATGTTTCAAAGCAGCTTTGTTAAAGTCCAGGTTCCTGTAAAAATTATACGCGGGAAGTGTCAGATCACAGGAAAAAGATGACTTTTAATATTCAAAGAATAATTGTTTTTTAAGTAAAGCTTGGGAAAGTGCCTGGCAAGCCTATTTTTAGGACGAGAGAGTCTCTGCCCAGCACCTGCTCTGCCTTTTCACAGAGGGTGGCGATACGAGGAAACCCCCGAGACTGCTGTTTACAGCGAATGACCAAGTTGTTGTTTTTCTTCCAAATACACAGACTGAGATAGGAAGAGACAGTGGGTTCCTGGTGGCATGAGCCGTTCTTCTCAAGCCCCACCCTGACACCAACACCATCTAGGTCCTCCTCCAGCCCTGCCCAGGAGTGTGCCTGTTGATATATTCAGGTTTCCCTGGCAGACCTAATTTTTGAATACATAATACATGGTTTTGAAACCAATTTGTTTTATATATATATATACTTATATATATATTTTTAGGAATGCATGGATGTCCTCGAGAGGAAGATGTTAAATTATACATGCATTGTGGCCGAGTGGATTCATTTAGCTCCGTCTGCAGGTGAATGTCCCTGTGACCTTGGCTCTTGCCGGCTCGTATAGAATAACAATCAAAGCTTGGATTGGAAACCCGACCATTTCCAAATATTAACAACTTCTTTCAAAGGAAATGCTGATTTCAGCATTTATGTTAATGACAACATCAGTATCTCTTTCAGAGTTTTTAGAGGGAGGGGGAGAAAGGATAGATAGATAAATAAATAAATAAATACACACATACATACATAAAAAAGCAGGCCCACAATCTTAATAGGATTAAAAGCCAGGCTTTTTTTTTTTTCTTCTCAAAATGCTAATTTGTTTTCTGCATTCTGTTTTCCTGCTGGGGCTTGTGATTTGCTATCCCAGGATCTGCAGCCCAAGAA
Organism: Graphiurus murinus; assembly: GCA_004027655.1. NCBI lineage: Eukaryota > Metazoa > Chordata > Mammalia > Rodentia > Gliridae > Graphiurus > Graphiurus murinus. Next base: position 122,028 of record PVLC010001833.1, on the reverse strand, counting down.
AGACTGACAGAATTACATGAGCCACAGAGGGAACTGACATAAAAGGTTTCTCTCAGAAGGAATCCTGGATTCCTTCCCCAGCACATGGCCTTCTTTCTTACCAGTGACAGAGGGTAGGGTAGGGGGGACAGAAGGGGCTTCAGGTCCCCAGCCTTATTCCTTTCCTTTCCCTTTCCCCATTAGGGAACAAACTTGAGTCATTAGAGGGGTATTCATTGAAACCACCCGCGACCCACGTGAATCAGATAAACTGCTCAGGCTGGAGAAGTTGGACTGTGAAGTTGTGTCGCCCCGGGCACATGACATTCTATCATCTGCTTATCTCCCAGCTTTCCACCTACCGGCTCACTCTGGGCTGTCTGTAGGAGCCCAACTTCAGGTCGTGGAGGGGAGGCCAGAGCCTAGACGATAATTTACCATGTAATTCATCTTGAGATTCCTTTGATAGATTTCACCACCAAAGACATTTGCAGGCAAATGGTTGGGGTCCTCAAACCCAAAGCCTGTGGGTCCTGTGGCTGGAAAGGGCTAGCCCAGGCTCCAGCCTAGTGCTGATGGGCAGGAATGGGAATCACATGAACTTACCTAGGTTAAAAAAGGGCCTCCCTCCCTTCTCTCTGTGCTCTCTCTCTTCCTCTCCAACAAGGGGGAAGAAGAGAAGATGATGAAAACCCAGTTCTACGCAGGTTGATGAAAACCGGGTGTAGCAATCCAAAGAGGCGGGTAATTTGGAGCTCAGGTCTGTTGTGCAAACGAGGTGTCCCATTTAGGGTAATGCATGTTCCTGCCTTGGCCCAGCAGGTGTGCTAATGGGAGGCAGGTTTCCTCTAGCTCCCTCATTTAGGGTACAATTACAAACACAAAGACTATTTAAATGCCCACAAAGACATTTACAAAAATATTCCGAGTCTCAAATCCCTTTTCTGAAAACTAGAGGGGGGGGATATATATATATATATATACATATATATATATGTATATATATATATATATATATATGTATCAAAGGAAAAAGACCCATGCTTTGCTCACTTATGTTTTTAATACTTGTTTAATGACCTATAAAGTCACTTTTCTAAGAAAGGAAACATAAAAGGAATTTGGTAACTAAAAAATAAAAAATGGGGGGACTTCTAGGTTTTCCCTCCCAACTGCTGAGAGAAACAGAACTGGTTGTTTCTAGCGTGCTTTGAATAGTATTTGCCATGTCCATCTTTTTTTTCCCTTGCCTGGTGGACTTTGTTGGAGAACATCACTATAGAGACTATTTTTTTTTCCTTCCATAGCAGTTGATTTGGTTGGGGGGAGAGGGGTCCTATTTGAAGGAATAGCAAATAAAGGCGGAAGCATTCTCTTCATTTTGCTTAGTTTGTTGGTTTATATTCAATGTCCTTTTGGAAAGAAGAAAAAAAAAAGACTCTTTCAATTAGCATTCCTCACTGAAACAAAGAGTTTGTTCTGCTCAAGTCTCCTTACTGCAAAATCCGAAGGCATATACCATCACGGCCTATTGTCGTGAAAATGATGTGTGAGTCATATCTTAATTAAAAGAGCTCTTAGGCTAGAAGATGGTCAAGCGAATCCTTGGAATGGGAGCAAGACAAATGGACAGAGCTCACTAATGTCCTCTCCAACTCTAAAAGATGCCTTGTTGAGTATGTACTGCGGGGTTTCAGGAAAGAGAAGACAGTGGACACTGATGTGTCCAATTCATGGTGTGTGTGTGTGTGTGTGTGTGTGTGTGTGTGTTACTGAGAACTGAACCAAGGGGCATTCTGCCTCCGAGCTACATCCCTGGCCCTAGTTTATTTATTTATTTTTTATTTTGAGACAGGGTCTTGCTAAGTTGCTGAGGCTGGCCTTGAACCTGTGATCCTCCTGCCTGAGCCCCCCAAGGAATGGGATTACAGGCATGTACCACCACAGCCAGTTCATTTAATGACCTTAACAACTGGGAATGTGATGAAGGCTGGTTTTATCCTGGTGGAGGAAACACCCATAGGGTATCCCAAAGAAGATAAATGAAGGAATCTTCCAGGGATAACAGTGATGGTCATCCTGCATCTTCTTTAAGTGCAGGGCAAGGAGTTTGACTTCCAGTTGCTAGTTCAAAGAAAGAATTCATTCTAAGAGTGCTTAGACTGCTTGGCATGGAAGAGCGCCCCGTCCCCAAAATTCATGTCTGCCCAGGTTCTCAGACTGTGAGCTCATTTGGAAAGAAGGTGATTCATTCACAGATGTAATTAGTTAAGGATCTTGAGATAGGGTTTAGGGTGACCTTTTAAATCCAGTGACTGGTATCATTAGAAGAAGAATGGGGAGATCAGAGGCACTCAGATCCACAGTGGAAAGCCAGATAGAGATAGAAGTAGAGACTGGCACAAGAACAAGCAATGCCACAGGTTGCCAGAGCCACCAGGTTGGTGCAAGGAGAATTCTGAAATGGGTTTTCCCTCAGAACCACTAAAAGGAACCAAAAAGGCACCTCAATTTAAGACTTTTGCTTTCCACTACTGTAGGACAATACATTTCTGTTGTCTTAAGCTACCACATTTGTGGTAATTTGTTATAGCAGCTCCAGAAAACAATATACCCAGAAATACAGTACTCATTTTGGGCATATTAAACCTAATAAAATAATCCTAGCAGGAGATAAACACAATGTTCATTTACCATCTGCAGAGGCACAGGGTCATCCGGGCTAACAGGATGCAAGGCCCCTGAAGTGCAGAACAGTTTCGGCTCTCTCTCAGGAGGGCTTAGAAAGACAGCCCCAGGAGAGGGCACACTGGAGTCTCAGGCCAGCCCCGGTCCAGCATTGCCAAGGATCTGCACGGAGTAGCAAGCTTAGATGGAGGGAAAAGTCTTCTACCCAAGTGGACACAAATCCAAGAATCTCAAGGATAAATCTCTCATAGAGACCAAAAAAAAAAAAAAAAAAATTTTTTTTAATGTGTTGCCTTTATGCTCTAGTATTTGACTGAGGATTTCTGCCAACATAGAGAGCAGCATCTTGTACCCATCATTCTCCTGATCCCAGTGATATGAGCTGGGCACACGCTGTACCACAGTGGTGCATTCAGAACTCCTTAGCTTGGCAGAAAATAAAGAAAGCCCAAAGGAGTCTCATTTTTACATAAAAATGACTAATCCTTGTATTAGACAGAGAGAGAGAGAAAGAAGAGAAGAGAAGAGAAGAGAAGAGAAGAGAAGAGAAGAGAAGAGAAGAGAAGAGAAGAGAAGAGAGGCACTAAACTAGACTTGCAAGGGAAACCTTGGTTTGGCTGAGTGGTCTTGGACAAGTCATTTAGCCCATGGGAACCTTCTTCTCCTTATCTCTAAAACTAAGTCTGGTTTATTCTTCCCTGAGTTCTGAGAAGTAAATAAGGTCATGCATATTACAGTGATTTATAAACCCTTAAGGACCCTGAATACCTGAAGTATTTGAGCTAACCTGTTGGGGAGAAGAACCCACAGTTAATTTTTTACTCCTTAGCACCATCTTGTGTCCAAGTTATTACTCCTGAATTTTAGAGTTCTACTTTCTAAAATAGGCCAGAGGCCACTGAGGACTTCATTGGCCTTTCCCTCCTAATGGCATCAATATGCAAATAAAAGAGTAAAATTTTATAAGCTCTGGCCCTTACTACTCCCTGAGACCTAGCATCGGATACAAATATTTGACAGTAGATGGCTTCTTACTAAAAGCATAGCAACTGAGAGGCATTCCCAGACCTAGCAATTCCAGTCTCTTTTTCCCCAAGACACTAGACACCTCAAGGTTAAATACATTTAAGATCACAATGTCTGAGGGAGTTTTGGAAAGAAACTACTGTCTAATTCTGATTAGCAGGCTTGAACACCAGGCAGAGCGAGACCTCAACACTATCCTGTTAAAGGAGAAAGAATGCATAAGGTTGAGCAAGGGGAAAATCTGATGTCAGGGGCTGGCGAGGGGGCCTAATCGGAGGACCATGGTTCAGGGATCTGCTCTGTGTACTTGAGTGTGCGGAGTCTGAACTGCTCAGGGTGTGGATGGAAGCAGATGGGTAGGAGGCAGCCAGGAACTTGAGATCATGGCATTAACTTGGTGCGGTGATGTTGGAACGTGTATCTTGGGAGGATACTCAATTCAGTTGGAGGGTCGAGGAAGTGAGTCCCTCCTTCAAGGGATGGAACCAAGGGTGGGTGATAATGGAGATGAGGTGGGGGCTATCATCGTGGAAGGGAACTCAGCTATAAACCAGGGTGTGGGGTAGAAGAAGCATGTTAAACCATTGAATGGGGTCGGGGAAGGTGCACTGCAGGCACCAAGCCCTCAGCCCAGGGGATCTGGGGTTGTTGCAGTAAGTGAGGATGGGGATCATGATATGGGGTCAGATTCATTTCCCAGAGGCTCAGGATAGAAAGAGGTTGAACCAAACCCAGAGGTCAAAGGTCTTCTGGATGGCCAGATGGGGCTTGTGACAAGGAAGGTCATGCTTGTCTTGCCCTAGCTCTGGCTCTGCTGAGTAACAAAACCATGCTCTGACTTAGAAACAGGGGCTGTGGGGCTTTGCCATTGGCCTGTCCCTAGGATGTGTCCTGCTTTGCACTATAATTTAAGCCATTTTTAAATAATCTCACCCATTTGTTTCTTGCTCGGAACCACAAGCAGATTTAATTTTGTATATAGTCTTCATCTATGTTAGTTCACTATTGTTTCCCTTACAGATAGTTTGTCTTCACATCCTAAACTCTTTTAGAATAGTATCTATACTTTTAAATATACATTTTCCTCTTGAAACAAGAATCTTAGGGGAAAAATCATATGGACCCAGGCCTGGGTACATGACCCATTCTGGGTGGTAATCAATTGCCTTCTGAATTTTTATTCAGAAGGCAATTGGATGGGTAGCAGGGCAGGGGTGGTGGATATGAGGATGCTGAGGAGGGAGGGGTAAGGATTGGTATTATACATCAATTATTGCTATATCATTTAACGTGGAGCCAGGCAGGAACCAGTCACAATATCCAATACTAGAGAGTCTCAGGTGTGATATTAATACATGTGAGAACTGGACCTTTAAAGACTGTGTGTTCAGGGGCTAATGACTCTCTCAGGTGTCCCTCCATCAGCCAGACCTTGGTCTTTGTCTTTCAGCATCACCCAGAGTCATTTTGTCACCCATAGAGACTCTGGGTGCTGCTGGTTAACTGAAAATTTCCAGAGCAGTGTTTTGAATCCCTAGCATTAGAATTGCAACTGAATGGTTTACAGTGTTCCAAGCAAAGGTCTCCTTTAGTGAAGGCAAGGATTTTCCGCTTATCTTCCTGTAATGGTGCAGTAGCTTTGCTAGGGGGTGAATTCTGAAGTATCACTTAGCAGCAATCCATTTCCTTAAGATTCTTGATAACATGGTTTGTATTTCACCACTAATAAATAGGACCAGCTTCAGAGCAAAGCTTTTAAAAACATAGGAGCATTTGATTTGCCTGTTTTTATATTCTCTCTCTCTCTCTCTCGATAATTTTGTTTGTTGACATGCTCATTGTCACTTTAAAGTCATCCATGAAAAGGGGACATCTCTGTCTTGACTCATGAGGCAAATGAACCAAGGCTCTCCTCCGGCTTCCTCTTAGATGCATCCGGCCGTGGCACTTTGCAATTCAGAACCTCAGGGCACAGCCTCCACCCTAGAATATTTTAGTGACTACGCTGACAGAGAAACTTCTAAGATAGGTGCTCTCTTGGCAGATACTAGGAAATGTTTGGATCCAAAATACATTCCCCAGATCCCCAATATTTCATCCCAGTAGATAAATTGATCTGGCTCTCTTGGAACAAGGAGGCTAATGGCTGCATCCCCTTTGGATGCTTAAAAGTGTGTCCGCTCTCATCAAAAGTATATTGCTGAATTTTAATCTTGGTCTTTTTAAAAAAAATTAATTATTTGGGTTCTTTCTTCCAAAGTGAGGGACCCAGGCACATTTAGGTTTTCTGGTGTTCCAGGTTGAAGTGCAAACCAGCTCCAGGCTAGAGAGAAGGTCCATGCAGCGTTGCTCAGTTCAGATCTCCAGAGATGGACCATAGATACGGGGGGCCTGAAACAATGAACATCAGTTATTGATTAGTATTGGTGACCTAGAACTTGGTGGTTTCAATTCCTTTTTGAGGATAAACCTACATGCTATGAGGTTTTGTTGGGATCCAAAGGAAAAAGTGAAATACATCAGTGGGGGAAGGTTAGTGGTCTTGAGAAAAATAGAAGAATAATAAGCCCTAATTATTTTGAACTTGATAAATTTCAACTCTGTGATAATTTGACCTGGTTAGGAGGAATTTTAGGCCTCCATTCCCATTGCCCTAATTTTCTAACTATGGAATATGGCAAAATTCGATGGAGCATTTCTAAACTAAAGTAACTAAATTGCTATTAAGGTCTAAGCTAATTAATTCTGATATGCAAGTATTTAACGCTTGTTATCTGCCTGTCTTTCCTAAGGCCTTCTATTCAGGAACAGTTTCTTTTATTTTTGGACTTCTAGGCAGTCACATATGTAATAAATGTGGTTAAAAAGTTGAATTTTTATCACAAAAGCAACTCCCAAATTTGAACATTTCATGAAGAATGACCTTGGCACATAGTTCCCATCTGCACATATATAAAAAATGAAACATGTTACTTGCCTGAGGTCTGATGTTTGCAGAAAAGTCTAGAACTCCAGTTTCCTGTTTCTGAAAATCATTATTCACTTGACTCTATTACAGGGTTATCAGGTCCAACAAGTAACAGTTAAATTTGAATTTCAGATGACCAACAAGTACATCTTTTAGTATAAGGTTGTCCCAAATGTGGAGCATATATTTGCTAAATATTTTAATATATTATCTGTTTATAAAATAATCCTATAAGTTATCTGGTAGCCCTAGTTAGGAAGCGATTTAGATTATGTTTGTTCCCTTTTTTAGTGTGTGGTACTAGGGATTAAATGCAGGATCACTGTACTTTTGAGCTACATCTTTAGACCTTTTTTATGTTTTGTTTTGAAACAGGGTCTTGTTAGGTTGCTAAGAGTCTTGCTACTCTACTGAGGCTCTCTTCTACCCTGTAATCCTCCTCTCGGCCTCCCAAGTACTAAGATTACAGGCATGTGCCATCACACCTGGCTTATTCCCTTTGTCTAACGATTTTTATAGCATTTTGCCAGTTTGGTTAATTAAGCCTTCCAAGGTCTCTAATCCTTTAAATAAGGGACAGAATATGGCCACTAAGTCTCATGAAGAATTTTAAGTGGGCTTGTCTCAGGCCTGACAAATCATGTGGTAGAAATGACTTGTCCAAGTGGAAGCATGGAACCCAAGAGTGTCACCCTCCCATCTCCCCAGTATGGAGACCGTCTTTTCAAATTACAGATGGTACTCCCGTGCTTCATGTGCTGTTAACCCCAAGTAGAATTAAGAAATAACAAGAGTCTCCAACCAGAGTCACTTCCATGACACCTTGGAATGCCCCAGGGACTCTATTATTCTGACCTGGACCCACTCCAAACCCACCTGGCAAGGAAGATGATGGCAACGATGATTCTGGCTTTCCGGAGTATTGACTTGATGAGGTAACATAAGGAAAGAACAACAGGGTCATAAAGGCAGAGAGCAAGCATGAACTCACTGGAAATATTGGCATCCTCTGCCAGTGTCTCTAGTTTAAAACTGCGTTGACTTTTTTTTTTTTTTTTTTGCTTCCTTGTTTTGCAGCACTGGGAATTGAACCCAGGGTCATTCTACCTCCAAGCTACACCTCCAGCCCTATTTTACTTTTTTATTTGGAAACAGGGTCTCACTAAGTTGCAGAGAGCCTCACTAAGTAACTGAGGCTGGCCATGAACCAGGATCCTCCTGTCTCAGCCTCCCAAGTACAGGGATTACAGGTATGCACCATTACATCTGGCTTGCATCTACTCCTGAAGGGACTTTGCAACCAGTTCCAACACCGATGCGTCTCATAATGGGATCTGTTTTGTTTCCACTGCCACCTGTATGGAGGTGGGGCAAAAGAATGGGATCTTGATTTTTAGTGCAGTGTTCATTTTGAGATAATCAACTGAAAAATCTTTTGCATGTCTGTGGTCCCTGAAATAGGCCTGGAAAAAAAAAGATTCCCATAATTGGGAAATTGTCAGCACCTTGTAACTGAATTGAACATTTGGTGCAAAAACCAGTATGTAGAAAACAACAGAAGCGAAACAAGGAAGAAACTTGACAGACAAGCTCCTGATCGGTATGGCACAGGAGGGTTTTTTTTTTTTCTTTTCCCCCCTCAGGTCTTTAGTGGATGAAATGTCAAGTGAAACAAGCCCTTTTAATTCTTCTATTAAATCCAGCTTTTAATAACAAGCATCCAGAAAGAAGAACAGATAATATTTGTCTTATGAAATACAGCAACTGGTTCCTTTTCTGAGCACAAACCTGCTTGCAGGACTCTGTTCCGGGCTCAGGCCTGACAAGTTGACCAATGCTCCAGCTAGTTAATTAATCAGATGCAGATGCTGCAGATTAACCATTTTCTCACTGCCCCTGCAGCCCCTACCCTGCAGGCAATGGTGGTGGAGAGAGGGACTGGGGATAGCCAGAGTTCGCCCAAGACATTTTCTATTCTGAGAAGTTCTGCTGCACTGTCTTCATCCTCTTATGTTTATTTCCAACGTGGAGCATCTGGGCTGGCCAGGAAGGAAGGCTGGATGGGAGCAAAGATGCCCATGAGACACAGTAGCAAAAATCAGATGCGGCATCAAGACCCTAGAGAAGCGTGTCCCTCTTCGTGTCCGTGGCTCACTATCATTAGGTGGCCCCCCATCTTCTGAGTCCAACTTGGGAGGGATGCATGGGTTAGAGAGGAGACCTGAGAGAGGATCATTTCATCAAAGCCCAGTGTCACTGGGCTATTTCCATCAGCTGGATTCAGCATCCATCAGTGACCTGCCAGCTGAACCCTTGACTTGTATTTGAAAGTGGGGGGATGGGAGGAGTAGCAACAGAAAAGGGACAGAGGAAAATCAAAGTCCTTCCTGTGTATGCAGAGGGGAGCGGGGCATGCAGGGGGGATGCTAGGTCCCTCTGGCCACCAGCCCATCCCAACATCCTCTAGTAGTCTTCTGATACTCACCATGAACAGCACTGCAGCTTTCTGTGTTTAATGGACTTGCCCCTCCCCCCATCTGCTTTTGCAATGAGAAATAAGGGGCCCCAACAGTTATTCCAGACACCGTGGTTAAAAAAAAAATCTTGACCTTCAGTACAACTTGACAAAGGAAAAAACCCCTCCCCCACCCCACCCCACCACATGGTGCTGGTGTTCGGGGTGCTATTCTTCAGAAAGTCCCAGGTGCCTTTGCACACGGAGCACAGGGCCTGTTTACGAGTCAATGTTGTCCTCGTTTATAGGGGGGGTCTGTTTTCTTTCTTTCTCTCTTAAAGAAACCTGTTATTCAGGGGGCTGTAAAATGGAAAATAAAGATCAGAGGGAGTGGAAATAATATAATGTACCTGGGTAGAAACACTGGAAATCTCCCATAAAACGTAAGACGTTTAGAAATTTGCACCCTATTATTTCTCCGTGGCCTGGTGGGAAGCCATTCTCCCTACTAGTCCTTTTGGTCCTGTTCTGGGAACGTTTTATAAATTGGTGCTCTCCCTTCCCTTAACTCCGTCAGCTTCCCGAAGGAGGGAAGGCCCCTGCAGGACCACTGTCGGTGAGGAAATTTGGTTTTCTTAGTATGCTCACTTGATGCACACTGGGATGTTGGGTCTCGTTTTTCACTGCTGTGACCCCAGATACCTGACAACCACAACTCAGAGGAAGGAAGATTTATGTGCTCACAGTTCTGGAGATTTCAGAGGTTTTAGTCCATGTTAGGCCAGGTCCTGTCTGCGGAGTTCAGGGCACGGTAATGGGAAGCAGAGAGAGAGAGAAGGGAGAAGCTGAGGGACATATATAATCCCCAAGGTCACACTCCTAGTGACTTACTTCTCATAGCCATACCCCATCTGCCTACCTTACCACCTAACAAATCCATTAACCCGTCAATGGATTTACCCACTGAAGATCTTAGAACCCTCGTGATTCAATTATGTTACCTCTGAACATATCACATTGTCAATACGAGAGCTCTTCCAGGGGATATTCAATATCCCCATACTATAACAGGTACTCACCGAGAGGCTCCAAGATGGCTTTGGTCTCCACCTGTGGCCCTCTGTAATGAGGTGATGTTGGGGTTTGAATACTGCGGGTAGATGTTTTTGATTTTTTTTTTCCTAGCTCATTCATGGTCTACAGACACTATAGTATTAATAGAGAAGACATTATCCCCAAAGCCCCATTTCTCTTGGCCTTGCTTCTCTGATGGCGTCAGGGGGGCCTTTGTTCATGTGTGTTCAGGACCCCTTGGGCTGTCCCTTTGCCTCCATGCTCCTGATGTCTGGCCTCTCACTACTGCTGACTGCACTACAGGGTCAGCCACACCCTGTGCCCTTATTCACCCTGCCTATCCTCTAGACATCAGCCATCGCTGTTCACAGAGGCCTCCGCAAAGCCAGTCTTGCTTTAAGAAAATCCTGCAATGGAGGATGTTAAGGAAGCCGGGTCAGGAGGGCGGTTAAGCCCACTAACTCACAATCAGCACTAGATGTCGACCCAGTTCGAATGAAGTCACCTCTCAGAAGTCCTTCCGTGGGTCTCCATGTATCACCTTCCTTTCATTCTATCTGTCCCCTTTCCTAGCCACCCTGGCCCCGCACCCTACCTCCCATAAAGCCCCAATCGGTTTTTCTCCAGAGAACAATAAGCCCCCGTCTTTGGTGCCCGTCCAGAGCTTGGAGGGAAAGTTGAGGTCAGCGTGGCAGGCTGCACAGCTTTCTTTTGAAGCAAACAGCTGGTGAAGGTTAAATGACAGCTCTCTGACTGCCTCTTTTGAAGTAATTGGAGATAATTTGTATTTTGAATCAGAACTTGACCATTGTCAGAAGGGAAGAAGGTTAATATGGAAACGATTTTACATTAGCCCCTGTTTCTTAGGCGCCCCCCCTCCCCACTTCTTGCTGTCTCTCCTTCGGATCCTTGTCTCTTTAATCCTTGCTCCAGGCGATTGGTAAGATTGTCTCTGGGCTCAGTGTGCCTCGTTTTAGGCCCTGGCCGTTATGAAAGCCAACGACAGCTTATTAAGGCCAGTGATAATCTCTTCTACGCATGCATTGCTGCTTTGCAGAGGTCCAATTAAGGCTGTGCGTCAGAAACCAGATCTTGTAAACCTTCAGCTCTTCACCTAGAACGGTTTGCAAACAAATGTGCGGACCCGCTTCTTCATTTCTACTTCCCAATGCAAACCGACTGCACATCACAGAGAACAGTGTGTTTGCGTTTAAGAAAGGGTCGTGCCTGCTCTCATGCCTCCACCCTCCCTTTCCAGACACTTAAACGTGTTTTTTTTTTTTTAAATTTTAATTTCAAAGCCTGGCTTTGGGGCCCCTTCTGATGTGAAGTGGGGCATTGTTTACCTCCTGACTGTACCCTTTCAAAGAAGTTACAGCACTCCCTGAAATCCCACTCAGGGAGGAAAGGGGAGAAGAAGGAGGCCCCTTAAAAAGAAGGAATGCCTTGCATGCTTCAGAAAAGTCTTGTGAGAGTGCGGCCTGTGAATTTCCTCTCTTCCTGCCCTTGTGAATTCACCGAGAGCTGCAGGTTCTTAAAGTCAAAGGGAACAGGGAAAAGAGTTTGGTATGATTATCAGTGTCCACTTAGGGGGAATCTGGGTCAAAAAGACACTGCCTTGTGGAGGTGGCCATGATATCAATCTGGCCAACTCCTACCTATAGCATAAGGGTATTGCCAGGTGCCAGGAGCATTCTGGGAAGCATTAGGCCTATGTCTCATTGCCTGGCCCACTGGATATTAGGCCTACTGTGCACAGCCCATGAGAATGGGGAGCTCATGTTTTTGCAGAGGAGCACTGTTCCTGAGTGGCTTGTACCCCAGGGAGTGCTGGCGAAGACAAGCCAGTCACCTTTCTGTGCACCGTCCTCCCCCAAGTGTTCAAAATACAACCACTGATTGGATGAAGACAAAAGTCAGTCCTTCCTATATGGAAGTCCAAAGAACAAGAAATTAGTATTTTTGCCCAAAAAGGAATCTTAGTACAATAACTACTATTAAAAAATAGAAGTTTTAAACAAGGAATGGGGGCATACACCTATAATCCCAGTACCTGGAAGGCTGAGACAGGAGGATGGCAGGGTCAAGGCCAGCCTCAACAACTTAGCAAGACCCTTGTCTCAAGACTAAAAAAAAAATTTAAAAGGCTGAGAATTACCAATGGCCCTGAGTTCAATCCCCAGTACCCTCCCCTCCCCCCAGTTTAATTCTGTGCCACTATGAAAAGTTTCAATGCAGAGAATCCAGAGGGAAGGAGGGTGTGTGAAGACTGAGGACCGTCTACATCAGGTTTAAGTGTGGTTGGCAACAAAAGCGCCCAAAGGCAATGTTGTATTTTATTCATATACATCTGGTTTATTAGGAAACACAATTTTTTCTCCCACTAACTTGGGAGAAAGCAAAGCAGATATTGTCATGTTATTCCTGGCTTTTTCTTAACCATCCCAAAGTAAAGAAATGGTTGCAAAACCTTTAGAAGTAATTCAAGTACCTCGGTGGCTTTCATCAGACGTTCTCTGTACAAGGAAAAGAAAAAAAAAATCGTTCTATCTTTTTATTTTTACTTTGCTTTAATCTTATTTGATGATGTCTCAACAGGCTGGGGCATGCTTTCTTGGATGGCAATTTCACCGCACCATATGTGTCTCTCACAAGATAGCAGAGTGAGATGAATCTTGGCAGGAAGAGAACTAAACACATCGACAAAGAAAAGAAAAAATTTATTTACTTAACTCCCTGTTGCCTGCATACATTTTTCCCCCCTCGTAGTACTGCAACTCCTGGTGCAGCAGTTTGGACCGAGTTTGTTATAAACAAGTGTGTGAAATGCAGTCCCCATCCCCCCCACCCCCGATTATCACTTTTCCTGATCATCTGCCCTGGTTTTTCTAGAAACCCACATTAAGCTTTTCAGTGATGGGATGATGAAGCACAGTGAATGGAAAGAGAAAATCTGACTCTCCCCTGAACCTTTTGTGCGGGAGGAGCCCCAAGACACAGCACAGATTCATACTCCTCCATTCTCCACTTGGTGATGGAGCTGGGGTCTGGTCGGCCATCTAATCTATCCGGGTGGATCCTCAGTTCTGCCTGATGAACTGTCACCGTCATGTCCTCAAGGTTGCCATGGACTTTGGGTTACCTTTATGTCATCATTAGTACACCAACATGACCAGTCTGTGCAGGGGTAGGTTTCTGTCTAATACCTGTCAATTAAGGATAAGGGAGTTATGGCCTGTGACATTAGAGGTGAGCACTGGTTTGGGCTCTATCAGAAAATAGCTCTGACCAGTGTTCCATCAACTTCCATCATGGAGATCAAGGACTATTTTAGCGGACAGGCCAGAACCCTGGTCTGGATTTCTTGGATGCTTTAAATGAGGAAGGGTGACTGTATGCTGTCCTGCACTGGGATCATGAGGGTTCAGGTTCCTGTTGATGATGCTGAAACTATGCAATGCGTCTACTTTTATATTGTTTCAGGCACTCAGAGAATAACTTAGTGACCTTGTTGTGACTTCTAGTGAACTAGAGTTTAGAGAATGAAGTTCAACGAGCCATTTCAAAATGGATCAAGATTTAGGAGAAACCCAAATGGAAATTGAAAAATGTAAGTCAGGAATAGCTTTGATTAGCCACTATTTTGAAGGGAGGGAAAAAGGCTCCCTTTTCAGGTAGCAATTTAAGACATTTAGAAGCATTGTGGTATTGGGAATAAAATGTCCATGTTTGATTTGAGCTGATGAGCCTATGAAATACCCAGCATTTGTCACCCCTTGGATTGAACTCACAGGTGGTGTAGTTAGTTAGCAGGGCATTTGATGAAGGCCCCAGAAGGATTGAGTTTCCCTGGAATGCTCAGGCTGTGGGTGTGAATGGGGTGGGGGATGAGGAGACCCCGATCACAAGAACATAGAGTTAAATTCAAAATCAGCTGCCGTCAGACACGCATGTTGGCTGGTGGGTAATTTTCCAAGGAGCTCACAGACAGGAAGATCAATCTGAAACAGAAAAATCTAACTTTTTTTTTAATACATAAAAAGCAATATAAATGCAGCAGGGCAAACAGGTATCTAATGTTCTTTTACTCCTGGACAAAATGCCTTCCTTCCTTCATTTGTACTCCCATCCACAGAGAACAGAGTTCAGAGAAAATTCAACCTCCTAGTTCTTGGAAAAAGACCCAAGATTTTGTGGTTGTGTGGAACATCCCAGTTCTACCGGTTTTTGTTGTTGTTGTTATTTTTTGTTTGTTTCTGGAATTCTAGTTGTGGTGAGAATGTAAATATGGAGTCACAGTTTCTAATTGTCGAAAAAATCAAGCTGATTTGATTAACTTAGTGGATTCCATGTCTTAGGCCTTTTCAGCCTCTGTCTGGGAAATTGGCAATTGGATCAGGATGGAATGATGGTTTCTGAATGCAGTAACCGACCGTTAGTCAGTATGGAGAGTAGGGCTAATTTTTCAATGACTAATGGTATACTTATTAGGTGCTCAAAACATGTGTATGGCATAATAGATATGTGTCTCTCTTAATCGTGCACTTGCTTTACTTTGCAAATTGGAAAGAAGAGGTGGGAAAGATTACCGAAAGCAGGGTGGAGAGAGAAGGTTACTGGCAATGATGTAATTTCCCTTTGGTATCTCCTCCCACTAAAAACTCAAGATTGCCCCCATTACAAATACCAGATCAATGCAATTTATTTCTCGAGTTAGAGCTTAGGGCTCTAGTTAGAAGTCTGTGTGGATGAGATGAGTAAACGATGCATGATCATGAGCTTTCTCCTGCTTGTGTGTGTGTGTGTGTGTGTGTGTGTGTGTGTGTGTGTGTGTATTTCTCTCCCATTCTCTCATACGCCTGCCCCTCCCTGACACACACTCATTCACTCACAGACACACAGACATCCTGGGAAATGGAATTTTAGATGGAGCAGGTAAATATTGATAGCTCAATGTATATTGTGTGTCTAATACATATTGTATATACAATATCCACTGTGCATTGAAAGAAAACAATAATTGGGTTCAGTGGCTCCCCCAGGTAACTGAGGCAAAGGATAATTTAAGCCCCGAAGTTCAAGGCCAGCCTGGGCAACATAGAAAGAACCTGTCTTAAAAAAAAAAAAAAAAAAGAAAGAAAGAAAGAAAAAAGAAAGAAAGAAAAAGAAAATGAGTTACTATAACATATCTTCCAAAAAAACTATACTAAAATGCCAATCCCCTAACATCATTTGAAGTCTCTGCATCTCCAGAAATCTTACTTCTAAGCTTTAAGAACAGGGTATGATGTAGCAGGGTGTGGGTGTGTGTTTTAATGTATCCAATTTCTCTGGAATGAAACAGTACTTAAATAGATGTGAAAATGAGATGTAACCTGCATAGTTTGATAAACTGACTCCTTTTCGAAGAAGGAGTTCTGAATTCTAGCAAGCTCTCTGGGTTTCAGACTGCCTTAGGAGACAAAGAATACAAACTCTGGAAAGGTCTCTCAGGTTTGGATAATGTAGACAATGAGACCCTGACATTAGCTCATTAGCTCCACCCCCTTCACCAGTGGCTAAAACATATCTCACAGCTGCTTATTTATTTGTCAGAAGGGTAGTTAACAGTTCAGGAACCACATTATCTTTTTAAGTAGATTTTTACTTTTAAGATAAAGCAGATGCGTAATTTGGTCAATTTGCTCAAATTAGTCCATTTATGCTAACTTTTTTTTTTTTTTTTTTTGCTAATTGCATACTTAATAACTGCAATTGTTCAAAGAATACAAGGTGGTTTCTGATGGATTCACTTTTCAATGGTGTGGGCCCCCTAAAAGTTCCCCTTCATTTTCCTATCTCATGCGATATTAGTGAATTCTCAAGAGGAATCCAGACAAGGTGTTAAAACTAGGTAAAAGCATTGTAATACCAAGAAATCTGCTCTGTCAAACCACGGGGCCCTTTGGCTGGTGGAAAAGCAGAAAAAAAAAGTAAACAGTAGCGATCTCTCTTGTGTAACAGAAGATTTAGGTATAATTTGCTTAAATAGAAGTAATATTAATTCACCCTTTGAATGCTAACAAAGACCTGTTTTTTTGTTTTTTTTTTTTTTTTTTTTTTTTTTTTTTTTTG
>PVLC010001833.1:0-105624 GCA_004027655.1 Graphiurus murinus | reverse complement strand
TAGAATTCTTCTCTACTTCCCTGAGAAACAATAAGGAATTCTTTTTGTTCTTTGCCACGGAAGGTATAACAAATGGATTTCAAAATACCTGCACTCTATAAACGGTGCTTAGAAGAAAGAAAAAAATCAAAGCAAGAAATAAAAATTACAAAATGGTAGAGCCGGACTACTTCATCCACCATCTGTGTCTGCCTTCCTTGTTGAAAAAACTTTGGTCAGGATCCCAGTTGCTGGGTTTTTCTACCTTTTGACGCCGTAACCTTAAAACTAGTTTCAGATTGACTTTATCCTGTTGGGTGTAAAAGGGACAGGATCCCTGGAGGACCTGACTGCAGGGACCCTTTTCATTGCTCCCAAAGGCAGCCCGGGACCCACCGGGTCTGCTGTCAACAGAGGCCAACTCAAGAGCGGGGTCCGGCCTGTCCCGTCAAGTTTATTGTCCACTTCATCAAAGGGTCTAATGGTCAGCAGAGGGGGCTAAATGTGTCCCCCGTGACCTGACATTAACGGAGTGGACTGGTTTAAGTGTTACTGAGGGTGTCTTGGAATGATTTGGACGCCAATACCCGTTTCCTCAATGAACCATCATGTGGGTCATGACTCAATACAGCTTTGCTCTGACAGGGCCCAGCCCCGAAGTGCTCCTGGGGGACCTGGCCTCACCTCGGAGACCCGCGGACAGCGGCAGGGCTGATCAATGCTCTCTGACAACACGTGAAGCAATCACCTTTTCCCTGGCCCCTCAACCCCCACGCAGCTCCCACCCCCTTCCCCGTCTGACCAGCTCGAAAATGATAAAGACAAATCATTTTATCTACGCATGGAGTCTGACACGGAGAAAAGACAGGGGGAGGGGGCGTATGAGGGGACCCGCCCAGTTTGTGTTGAGTCTTAGATTCCAGCATTTTGCTTCGCATGTAATTTTGATGGGGGAGGGAAAAAAAAATCAGGCTGTATATCAAATGTAGAGCTCAACTCATCCAGAAAAAGAAAAAAAAAAAAAAAAGCCTGGAGTTGTGGTGGATTTTTTTTTTTTTTTTTTCCTGCTCAGTTGTGAGCTGGCCTATAGACATTAGCTTTGTAGGTGTTTAGAAAACATGGGGGCATTTTCTGTGTTTGGATTGGGATTTTGACAAAACCGTATGCATAGGAAATAAATTTAAATTATAAGGTTCTTTAAGAAGCAGCATATTTCTCAAAAGGAAACCAACAACATAATACTGATGGGAGAAATCTTTAGAAAAGGCTTGAAATACTTTTAAAAAGAAGATTCCCTACAGGGTTCTAAAATAACCATTTAAACCATTTTTACATTCCTATTTATTTGGATTTGAAACAAAACTAAAGAAGATAGAAAAATGTAAATATTCTCTTTTCTGTCATGACCATTGTTTCCTTTGTGATTTAAAAAAAAAACAAAACAAACCTGTAATAAGGCCCAAGTAAGAATTGTGAGGTAGATAAAAATGTGTATTAAAATATTGTAAATATATTTGAAATACTTGATAAGTATATTAAAATGTTTAAGAATTATGTTTAATTTACTAACGCTGCTATTTTTCTTATTGATTTCAATGTAATACTTTTTCATGAAATAATTCTTAAATCATTTTCTGTTAGGCAGAAAAGGAAAAAATATTTCTGTTAGATTATGACTTCTGTGAGCATGATTACTTTTGAATATTTAAAAGAAAATTTAATTTCAAAGCATCACTTTTTGAGAAATTTCTAAATGTCCCTTTTGTAATTTCTGAGCAGTAACTAGGATTCCATATACATTTTTAAATCAAATGCCCATTTTCTTTTCTTTTCTTTTTTTTTTTTTTTGGCAGCTAAGAGCTGTCTCCACTCATTTTTTCATTTGCTGAAGTAAACTGAGAAAGTAAATAAATGGAAAAAAGAGTCAAAGAGTTTTATTTTTGGTAAAGGATTGTAATTTACTGATGTTTTATCATTTGGTGTCTAATTTATTTACATAACAATTCAAAAGCACATTTTATTTACATATTATTTATAGAAGTTATCTTTCCCTCTTTGCTATATATTTTCCTATTTTGTTTATACCTTCTAGCAGAGCAGAGCAAATGCACTGTGTACACAATTTTACTGAATAGTTTATATGATTCGTTGCTGAGAGATGATGTTTAGAAAATGTACAAAAGACTATCTGTAACAAAAGATTGAAGTACATTTTATTCTTTATATGCTAGCATTAATAACAGATTAATGTCTTCTTTTCTGGAAGCACAAACATTTATTACTCAGTTGCACTTCAAAAAAAAAATTAAAAAAGAGTAAACGCCTAAAGTGTCAAAAGTCAAGCTTAACAAATTTAAAAGCAATGAAATGAAAACCCAGTTAAGCACAAAAGGGCCTTTTTGGAATTTAGTGAAAAGCTATTGCAAGAACCGAAAGAGACGAGATCTGTGCTTCTAGTATTCGGTTTATGAGGTCCAATGCTCGTCTTCAAAGGAATATCACAGCCGTGTGGCATTTAAGGATTTAGAGGAATTCTGAGAATTTGCGTGCTTTTTGCCAAAATGGATTCCGTGTGCACTTTTAGCCATGAAAACTGACTTAGGATCTTTGACTCAACCTTCTGCCTCTGGCTGTCTTTGTACGTTCAGATGACTAGGAAATTATCAGCAAAGGTAGAAAAAAAAAAAAAAATCAAGGAGGGATGGACCTAAACAAAAATTATACGGATCAGCA
This sequence comes from Graphiurus murinus, assembly GCA_004027655.1. Lineage (NCBI taxonomy): Eukaryota > Metazoa > Chordata > Mammalia > Rodentia > Gliridae > Graphiurus > Graphiurus murinus. The sequence goes on along the minus strand of PVLC010001833.1, from coordinate 102,912 downwards.
AAAGGAAAATCAGACTCTTCTGTTCCCTGCCAGGAGCGGGCAGGTGGGGTGACAGAGCTAGCCACCAAAACCGGTGCCTATAAGTTTTCACATAGTAAAGCAGCCTTTGGGTAAATCTTTATTTGCACGAAGCATCCCAAGGTGCCGGTCAATGGTTTTCAAGTAACGTTGGGTGCTCGGTCTATGTTCAGAAGTTCTAAAATCATCAGGAAAACCATGTGTTTTTTGTTTGTTTTTTTGTTTTTTTTTTTTTTTTCCTGCGCTTTTGAAACAGGAGCTACAGGAATATGGTGTGGAGCAATCAAGTGTTTGAAGGAAGCACATGGCTTGGGAAGGGGTAAGGGGGCCAGGACATGCCACCTGGGCAGATGTAGTTTGCATCCATTAAGGACAAGTCCCTTTCTTGATGCAGGTTTAAATAAGGTGTTTTAGACCTAGTCCTTGGATAAGAAGAGCAGAGTCAACTTTGCATTATAAAATCAAACCCTATTCACTATTAAGATTGCTGTCAAAGGCTGTCCCCCCTGTCACCCCCGCCCTGCCCCCTGGATGTGGACATAACCTGGTCCCAAGGTTGGGAAGAAAAATGACAAGTCTCTTCAGAGACCTGATTTGGGGATGAAGGCTCCTTGTCCATGGAACTAAAGAAATAATTCAAAGAAAGAGATTTTTTCTGGAAAAGGACTGAGAGGAAGAAAAAGTCTGAACTTTGAACAAAAGGAATGAAGTAGGATTTAATTTAAAGCAGGGTGTTACTTTCTTTTTTATTAGCTCTGATTGTGCAGTTTTCTTTCTTACTTCCTTGGCTGCATTCTCCCTCTGTTTAATTTAAAGCCAATTTGGTAACATGGGGCTTGCTCTGTAAATACAAAAATAGAGTAGTACAATAGCCAACGTGCAGGAGGGGAGGAAATGGGGCATGCACCCTGGCTGCAAAGATCGCTGAATTTTTACACAAAGAACAAATCTCTCCATCCTACATTGTCATTAGGACAGAAAGATTTCTTTTTTTCTTTTTCTGTTCTTTTCTTTATCATATATATATATGGCCCCCCTCAAGATGAGATTCCTGCTTTTGCAATGTTGCAATGTTGGGTATGTTATTATTATAAAATGTGGTTATATTCTCTGCCTCTTACATTAACAATGGGGACAGGGATAGGGGGTGGGTCGGAGGGACCTGAAATGACAGAATGAGGGACACACAATAGGATGGCCGTGACTCTGAACAAATAAATAAAACATGTGAGTTGCAGTCTCTGCTACCTCCCTCCTCCCTCACCCCCCAACTGGGATTAAATTTGCTGTGGTCATTTCCTAAATGTCTGTCTGATAGTAGAAGGAGAAGAAGAAGAAGAAGAAGAAGAAGAAGAAGAAGAAGAAGAAGAAGAAGAAGAAGAAGCAGCACCAGCAGCAACAGCAGCACCCAAAGCCTTTCTCACACCATAGCTTAAAGCAAGGACCCTTCCTGGGGCTGGCAATCTCCACTCCTGCCAATCAATCCGAGGAGCGCAGACCCTCACATGCCGCTTTCATTAGCGAAAACGCTTTACATCTGACTGCTGTCTATCCCCTACCTCCCCCAAAAAGGGGAAAAAAAACACCAATCCTACAAACATCAACACTGCCCCCTTAATAAACAGCTACCCAAACTATCCTCAGCATCACACTGAAACCCTAGCCGCCCGCCCGGGGCTCAGTAATGGGATTTCTCATACCCCTTCTTACAGCCACCAACTCGGCTTCCCAGCAACCTATTGGATGCACAGGGGGAGAAAAGAATACATTTTAATAAATCGAGGGGGGAAAAATGATTTTGGTTCTGTAGCCCTGTTCTTTAGTAATAGAAAAAAAAAAAAAAAGGTGAGGCTGTTGGGTGGGGGTTGGGGGTGGATGGGGAGAAAGAAGGGGGAATTTAATATTGCAAGAGATAATAGCAACTATGTTAATATCCGGAATTTTCAATGTACCATAAGTACATTTTGTTTTTCCTTTTAGCACGATTTATAATTAAAGATTTTAATCTGGCTTCACATTGAGTTAATAAGCCCTTTGATTGATTAGGATTCATAAAATTGCCATTTCCCGCTGATGCTTTGTGTTTCTGAGGATGTTCTTTTGAAAAGCTGGGTTAAGGTGAATAGGAAGCGGCCATTGTTTAGGCTGAGCTGTGCCAATTCTGGGAACTCGGAACTGCTTTATTCAGAATTTGTCCTCGGCGGTATCTTGTTGTTCTGCCAAATGAATGCAGATAGGATCTTCTGGGCTCCAGTTTTGCCATTTTTAGGGGGGAAAACTTTTTTTTTAAAGTATTATAATGATTTTATTTCAGCAGGTGTCTCGCACACAGTTTCTGCCTGTTTCCTGACCTGTTCTTGGGCTTTAAAATAAATAAGTAAATAAAAATAAAAAGCATGCGGAAATAGCATCAAATTGATAAACAGAATGTTTCGAACTGTTTTCAAGATGAGAGAGAGAGAGAGAGAGAAAGAAAGTAAATACATATGAATGCAGCAGACCCAGGAAAATCAGGGCTCCGATTTTTCTTTTTTTGAAATTCAAACTTCAAGAGGCCGCGCTTCCAATAAATTATCCTTTTGCCTTAATGGCCAATACTGCAATATGTGAGAAGTCTCCTCCTTCAGCTAAAGGGATGTCTTAGAAATGTAAACACAAATGAATAAATAGGAGGAGGGGGCAGGGGGAGGCAGCCAGGCACTGTGCTAATGCTGTTTATCAAGTTAAATAATATACGCTGCAAAACCCCCCTCCCTCCAAAACCAAACCAAAATTAAGAGCCAAATCAAGAAAAATGATAAATTCTGAGATGCGAAAGAAAGACAGAAAGAACGTGGGAGAAGGAGCCGGTGATTTGAAATGTCCTGTCAAAGAGCCCCCTTTCTCCAGTTTATTGTACCCTGAATGTCTACATGGGGGGGGGGGCTGTGTGCACAAGAGAATTCTCTCCCTACTGCCCTTACTTATTTTTACCAGGGGAAGAAAAAGTGACTCTGTTCAGCTTCCCAAGGGCCTCACTGTGGAGACTGAACCAGAGCAAATTCCCTTTGTGTTTCTTGCTCGGAAGGGACCTGCCATTGTTGAATCAGGGGGCCTCTTGTAAGATCCAGCCAAGCGGGCTGAGGCTGTGGGCAAAATCTCTCCCGGTGACACTCAACTTGTTTTGGAATCGATACCTTCTCTCCTCCCCCGTCACCCACTCTGGTTTACTCGAAAGGACCAGTGTTTCTGTGTGTTTGGACTAGCAGTGCCGTATTCAGACAGCTTTTGGATGGTGTCCACACGTAAACGGAGCCGGGAGGGAGCATCTTGTTGCCCCCCTGCCCAGGTGGGCTGGCTGGTGGCTCCCACAGCTTGACCTGGGCGTCCACCTGGCATTCCTATGTAAACCTGAAAACCCCCATCTCACCGCCTGTATCACCAAAGCCCTCATTCTCCCGAGCACTTTCAGCCCTATTCTCTCTGGATCCCCATCCTAGAATCCTAGAGCAGTTTCACCCCCTGCAGTGACCTGTCCCCCTTCCCCAGCCCTTCTTTCCCCTGACGTCTCTGTCATTGCCACATAACAGCAAACACCAGCTCAGCTCAGGCAGTGGGCAAACTCCGGGAACGCAATGAGTTTGGGTTCCCAGGCAGACAGCAACGTTTGTCCCCTTCCTAAGGAATTCCTGTGTGGCCATCACTGGCCGTTGCGAACACCAGACCCGCAGGTCTGATTGGTGGGCTTTTAATTGGTGACTAATGAGGGAAATTTACCCCAACTAAGGAGGGCCCCCCTCCTTACTAGCAAATGGAACATGCCCTGGTGCATTCAATCTTTTAAAAGAAGGAAAGAAAAAAAGAAAGAAGGAAAAACAGAGCCTGACACATGCATGTGCAGCAATGCAGAAAGAATTAAAAAAAAAAAAAAACAACTCCCCTTTTTTATTTTTATTTTTATTTTTTTTCCCCCTAACCCAGGTCCCAGGCAATGACAGCAGAGAAGGGATAATTCGCAGCGCAGTGTCTTACATCAGTTAAAGGTACCTTTGAATGAATGTCAGCTCCTTTCTACCTTAGTGCCAGTCGATCGATGCTTCATTAGGGCCGAATTGTCTTTTGCCCATGCAACCTTGAAAATAGTCCCTTTAATTACCTGTGAGGAAGTCGGGGACCCGCCTTGTCTCTCTATCTCCCTCTCCTTTCCCTCCTGTCTGCTGTACCTTTCTCTCCCTCTTCTCTCTTGCTCTCTCCCTCTCCCCCACCCCCTTCTGCAGCAGAAGGCTCAGGGAGGTGGGGGGTGGGCAGCTGGGGGTCACTCACATTTATTCACAGTCAGTCTGAGTACATCACTCCTTGATAGAGAAGCTGGGAGGAGAGGAGAAGGTGGGGGCGGGGACTTGAACAGGGGAAAAAAGGGGGGGGAGGGGAGAAAGAAATATTAGACCCTGAGGTGAGAGGGCAGAGTTCAAGTCCAGACTACAGATCTATTGAAGAGGTTTCAGCCAGGCAGGCCTCCACTTGACTTTCTCATCAGCCAGGTTTATAGATTCTCAGCTGCTCCCTTTATATCACGGCTCCTAGCATCTCCTCGCTGCTAATTACCAGGGGTTGCTAAATAAACGCAAGGGCCTGCCTATGCCTCTAAGAGGTTCTGGACAGGCTTCATGAAAAAAAAAAAAAAAAAGCGGGGGGTGGAGCCCTGTTGGCTAAATATTTTAGAGGGACCAGGAAGAGCTGCACAGCTCCATTTAATCCCTCCCATGGAAATGGAAGACGTCCCAAATAAGTGTAATAAGTGTAGACCCGGCAAGTCCAGTCCTGGAAGAAAGTGCATAAATAATTGTATTTGTTATCCACTATTAAAAATTCAGAAAGATTTTAAATTCAAGTGATAATCTGGTCATCCTGAGGGATAGGCTTGTATTTAATAGCCAGGTATTTTTTACCTATTCAATTATGATGAGAAATATTCTAATGAAGTCATAAGCCTTGGCTGAGGAATGTTAATCACCTGTGTGTGCTCTGTTAGAGCCATATTGAAAAACACACCTGCCTGGGCTGAGCATCCTCCTGACGCGGTAATTCAGTATCGCGCTTGGAACCCTTCTTCCCTCCAGTGGTCCCCCGGCACCTGGAAATATATGGCTAAAAACTACAAAGCTCATCTGATCTTCTCTCCAGTGGCCATATTTCTATCCAAACAAGGAGTCAGGGGTCAGGAATGCATTTCCCCCAAAATTTACACAACAGAGTGAAGTTACACTGCTCTGCCCCCCTCCCCTCCCCTCCCCTCCCCACTCACACAGAAATAGACTTTGAAGGCGTAAGGTTCCCAGATCAAGTACAAGATGCCAGTTAAATCTGAATTGCAGGTAAACAACAAATAATGTTTTTAGTATGAGGATATCCCCCCCCCCCAATATTGCATAGGATATACTTATACTTAAAAAATTATTCAGTAATTATCTGAAATTCAAATTTAACACTGGGCCTTTGTTTTGTAACTAGTTACATCTGGCAACGCTATGGAGATATTTCCTACAAATAAATGAAGAGAATGATGTCAAGTCATTTCTAAAAATAGTCGAAAAGCATTGATCTTGGAGACTTTGGGGACTAGTTTGTGACACTGAAAAAATGAGATATTATATTGTGTACTTTGTAGATGTCCCTGCTCTGTCTTCAAATTCAGTCTTGACATAAACTCCAGCAGTCCAAGTGATTATAATGGGCAGGTGCCTGTTCACTCAGTTCAGTTGTATAAAAACGGACAACCCTCCCCCCTGCACCCACCCATTTGCGCATGCTCAGAGGACACTGCCTTCGCCTCCATGCCATCCAAGTGGATCACCCTGAGCTGGCCAGGCTGCATCTGAGGGGAGCGTAGATGGCCCCAGGTCATCCCTTACACCCGGGCCTGCATCTTCTGGTCCAGCCCCAAGCACTGAGCCTTCCCACCCATAAGATCCCTCACTCAAAAGGGCTCCATAGAAAATGCCCTCAGGGCTTGATCTTACACCAGGAGAAATGACGTCATCACATGATATTTAAAGATGCAGCACACAGGCAGGCCAGAGAACGGGGCTGGGAAGGGGGCCGGGGTGCAAGGCCCTCTGTCTGTTCCTCCGCAGCCAGACTGCGAGACCCGTCGCAGTGTGCCCAGGTTCTCCCGAAGGAACAGGGAGTGCGGCAGGACCCAGGTGTCAGTCCCCGTGCGCAGGGTCCTCAGGCTTGCTCTCAGGGCTTCAGAGGGCATTCTCAGAGACTTTATTTAATCTGCCAAATAAATAGGAGAATTAGATTTCTAGTTATGTGGTTTGGGGCCGTGTGTTTTTAATACTTCATGCGGTGGGGGATGGGGACGAGGCTACATCGAATTGCACATAAATTTACTGGGCTCCATATAAATATTCATAAAGATGGGAGTGTGTTCCAGGGTGCAGATGAAGGGGGGCCCCGAGAGTGCACTGAGCCACTGGGTCAGGCTGACCTGGTGCTTTCGGGGGTCACTGCGTGTGGCACGCCGGCAGGGACAAAGCTGTCATTTCTGGGGAGAGTGAGCAAACCTGCTCTTTGCTGTGACTGACACCGTCTATTCCAAAAGAGGGTGCCCTTTGCCTGGATCCAAAGTGTCGGTGCTTTTACAAAGCATAGGCCAAGCCATGTGTGCCCATACGTGTGTGTGTGTGTGTGTGTGTGTGTGTGTGTGGTGTGTACATGTGTGTGTGCAGGCTGAGCCCGATTCACACCCGTGTCAACACTGGCCTCAACCTGCCTGCATGTTTATGGCTTTGCATGAGGCTCATTCCAGAAAAGGGCAAATAGATGCTCATGGTCCTGGTTGCATTTGGTGTGTGTGTGTGTGTGTGTGTGTGTGTGTGTGTGTGTGTATCAACAAACACAGTACCTGATCTAGGAACAGAGAAGGTGGTAGGGAATAAGGTGATATTCCAATGATCGCTTTTAAGCAGGTGTGGGGGGGCGAGTGATAATAAATACTTGAAAAAGGCAGATGTATTTACATGTGACTTCTTGGGAGGTAGGCAATGGGATTTCTTCAGAGGAAAAAAAATAACTATTCTTTCTCTTCCTATTCTTACTAAGAGTAAAATGACTTATCTTCTTTTTTCACTAATAAAATAGGCACATAGAGATGAGGACTATCCTTTTGAGGAATTTTGGATGAGACTGGAACATAGAACCTGGAGAACCTGAGGTCCAGAAGCAAAAAAATACGTTTCCTGCATGTATTTGCTTAGTGTGAGAGAAAGCATGTCTTCCCTGAAAGTCAATTATTACCAAAGTGACTTTTGCTATTTGGAAAAGAGAGAGAGAGAGAGTTTCACATGCAGAACAGAAGTATTCTGCTTCATTTCTATCCATCCGGGGGTTCAACCAGCCTGTAGAGTTTTGGAATCAGTTATTCCTGAGAGCCATTGAAAGCCAGCAGCCACATTGGGCCAAAGACAAAAGCATTTTGTTTCAATACAACATGTCTCCATCTAAAAATATGCCAAGGAGCTCCAAAATTCTCACCCACATTCTAGTCACTGAAATGCATAGCTTGGAGCTGCCTGGGAGACTGATCACTCGCTGTCATCTGTGGAATATAGACCTCTGCTTTCAGAGACCGCCTGTTCATAGCATAGTCTGATTTCCTACCAATAGCCACACACGTGATTGGAGGGGGGGGTGGAGAAATAGTGTGTTTCTATATACTGGGCATCAAAAAGCAATTTCTTGCTGCAGTGAGTTTAATGTATTCAGTAACCTTCTGTTTATTTGGGTATTATTTGCTGAAAACACTCGGAAAGCTTTGGCATAAGAGTGTAGGAAAACCTGGGCCCAGTGTTGATACAGAGCTTCCCTCCGCACATACCAGCGGCCTGGACCACTCAGGCAGGCGGCGGAGGGACCATCTCTCTTTACTGCACAGCATCAAATAAGGTCAGTAATGCTGCCGGTGCACCTTCTTCTTTTATTGTCCATGTTATCGAGGAAACCTATAAAAGTTCCCGCTTTTGATATCTTGACCCACGGTGGTGCTCGCATGCTGCTTTGTGGTTTAGAGATTTAAAGAAACAGAGAGGGGAAAGGAGTGAGGGAGAGAGAGAGAGAGAGAGTTGGCCTTAGGTGATAAACAGCAACGTAAGGCCAGAGGCCTAAAAAAAAAAAAAAAACAAGAGGAAGGGGAAAATATACAAATAAGAGAAGCAGCCACAGCAACAAGGGAGTTTGGAAATGTTCGGGGGCTTGGGGACTTGGAGGGGAGGCAGATAGATATGGAGGGGGGGCACATTAGTGAGGATGCCTAAAATCAGTTCCATCTGAGAACAATGCAGAAGAGGATTTCAGACATTTGCAGATACGCTTGCACCCTAGCTGGAGTGTAGAGACAGGTGCATGATGCCTGTATTTGTAGGGTCACGTGGCCACAGAAGAAATACACCGGGGACCCGTGCGCGACTCTCTCACTTTGCAAAACAGGAACAAGTTTGTTTGATCACATAAATTATTGGTTTTGGGGTTTAATGGAAATTCAGAATTCTGTGTTATCATCTCCAGCCCCCACTATACACAATCTTCCATTGGAGGATGAAATCCACTCAAGGGACCTCATACATACGTCCCTGGCCTCATCTGAGGGCAGTGGTGCTCAGTTCTGTAAGATGTCTTGGTCAGCGGGTTTGGCCTTGGCGGATGCTGTTATCGAGGTGACCACGGTAAACTCTGCCTGGCTCACACAGCACCTCTGTGCAAGACAACATCATGGTGACCGCCTGTAATCCCACTACTTGGGAGGCTGAAACAGAAGGATCGCAGGTTTGAGGACAGTCTCAGCAATATAGTCAGACTCCCAGCAACTTAGCAAGATCCTATTTCAAAATAAAATTTTTAAAAAAGTACTGGGGGTATAGCTCAGAGATAGAGTGACCCTGGGTTCAATCCCCAGTACCACCAAAAAAAAAAAAAAAGTGTTGAAAAAAAAAGGGAAGAGCCATCTGTTTTGTTTTTGTTTTTGTTTTCCAACTGCTCCCATGTGGGTGTCAGACTCATCAATGCCCTGATCCTAAGTTGTCATGATTCTGCTGTGTTAGCTGACACACGTGTGCCAGCAAGGTGGCATTAGGACTGTTGGAAGCATGGGACCCCTGGCCTGGGAGAGGGTGATGCTTGTGTGTTTCACTCTTCACTAGCTATGTGGTCCATACATCTCCACTCATCCTTGCTGCTTGGATGGGATCTTTGTTTCCTTGGCATGGAGGCGAGATTGTATGACTTTTTCAGAGGAACGTGAGGTTTCTGTTTGGGGCAGGCAGTCACCGAGATTTCTCATGAGGGACACCTGCAGAGCTGGCAGTGGGCTTGGTGCCTGCATTGAGGGTGAGTTGTGTTCTTGTTCATGGATTGTTTGTTGATGGACTGTTTGTTGAAATCCATTCCAGTACTCTTGGGGAAAATGTTTTCTAAACCCTGAATAGCAGGGGAAACAAAAGACATCTTAAAGGGAGGAGCTGGAGATGGTGACATGAAGACTTTTCCATTTTTTGATGTTTAATGAAAGAGAGTAAATGTATGGCTCATGTTCAACAATCAGAATGTTCTTAGGTGATTCTCCCTGCTACCCTGCCTCTTTTCATAGTTTACACAGGAAGAAAAAAAATCAGTGCAGAAATGATTAGTCAGTATAGTTTCCCCTTCTTGATGTCCTTAGGAGATGGGGTCCAGGAACTCCCACACACACACCAAAGAAAATCAAAATCCACAGACTCGAGTCCCTTGGATAAAAATGGCATTGCATTTGCATATAACCTATGTATATCTTCCAATATACTTTAAATCATCTCCACATTATTTATAATGCCTAGTATATTGTAAATGCTATATAAAACTATTATTACATAATATCGTTTAGGGAATAATGACATGAAAAAAGTACACTACAATATTCATTCAGTATATATGCAGTACTTTTTTTTCCAGAATATTTTCCAACTATAGTAACTTGAATTTTTTTTTTTTTTTTTTTTTTTGCGGTACTGGGGATTGAACTCAGGGTCATTCTACCTCCAAGCTATACCTCCAGCCCTATTTTTTATTCTTTATTTTTGAAACCGAGTCTCACTAAGTTGCGGAGTGCCTCACTAGGTAGCTGAGGCTGGCCGCGAACCCGGATCCTCCGGTCTCAGCCTCCCGAATGCTGGGATTACAAGCGTGCGCCACCACGCCCGGCTTATGTAACTTGAATTTTTTGATGCAGGACCCATGAATGTGCAAACCATGGCAATGGAAGGCTGACTATATAATTCTGGAAAATGTATAAAGCAGTAAGGCCCCTATCTGAAGAATGGAGACAAGGAAAAAGTAACTCAAAGCAATCACCTTTTCAGTACTCCATCAGTAAGCCCCAAACTCCTTGTTGCCATAGATTCAAAGCTACTGCTTTTTGGCTTGAAAATCCATAGGATTTCAATAGAACCAAGACCCTAAGTGGCCAACTTTCATCCCTTTCCTGCATGCCACTTATTTCTAGTAGGGGTAAATAAGTAGGCTGACTTGTGGCTCCAGCATCATTTCATGAGGATCCTGAAGAGTGAACTGCTTCGGTGTGGAGATGGGCTTGGGCCGGCTGGTCTCTGGGCCTCAGACATTGTACTCCTGTTTAGCACAGTGGTATCTCTGTATCTGCAGGTCTTACGGGCTACCCCCTTAAGTCATTAAGAAGGGACTGTAGAACTGGAATCAAAACCCACAAAAACACCCCTGAGCTTTTCTCTTAGGGCTGGAAGTACTTTTGGTGATGCTGAACTCCTGACCATTAGCTGCTGAAGTTTGGGAGATAAGCATCAGCCAGAAGCATCATATCTACTTAGGGCTCGGATGCTTTGTGTTGAGAGGCCAAATTCAATTGGTTGTAACTGAGACAGGTTTCTCCTTTGCCCAGCATGTGATGAAATAGATAACTTATTGCCAGTATCACTGGGATGCTCAGGTCAGATCAACCCTAAGGCAAATTAACATAAAGTTGAAAGCTAGGATTGGCCGCTGCTCACTGTATGAGTTTCTTTTTTCTTTTCTTTTCTTTTTTTTTTTTTTTAATAAAGAATGTCACGGAATTAACCTATGCAAATACATCTTCCCAAATAATAAAACACAGATCCCTTAGTTAAATGTATGCCTACCATGTATTGCTCTCATTTTAATAACAGCAGATTAGTTCCTCCTGTCATAGAGCTGGAAAACGTAGCCTCCGACAAATCTAGACGCTTGTGGGCTACACGGGAGTGGCTCAGAGGAGACCCCGTGTGACACGGATGGCTTTATAGGAGTGAGCTTCACTCTATGCTGTTTCCCTGGGTGTGTCCTGGGCACCCCCTTAGACAGCACACCCAGCAACATTGCTTAATCCTGTGTTTATTCTACATCATACTAAAATATAATTAACACATTAAATCCATGATGTTATAGATATTTTGGCTCAGGTTACAGTTAAATGAGGTGCCATTTTATGCAGATGGAGTGAATTGCATTTCTTTTCTATGGCACATTGACTTTGATGAGAGACCGTTATGGCAAGAATCATAAACAGTGGTACAAGAATATCAGAAGTTGGCCAATGCCAACCATTCCGGTAACACTGGCCAGGGTAGACTGTGGCTGTTGCTTCCAAAGTTTTCAGCATCAAGAACCTGTTCTATGATTCCCAACCCCCATGGTATAAATTTTACATTTTCAAAGATTTTTTTCCAAATTATCTTTTCTGATGAAAACTTCATATTTTGAAAGATTCCTTTCAGCTTACACAAATGCACTCATTATGTAGTAATTCGCTTTCTATTTAAAGACATCTATACCTGCTGACAGGCATAAAGTAATCAGTTTGACTGACTGAATGGGTGTTACTCAGGCCAACCCCAATCAACTTAAGCATAATATATCCTTAGGACATTTGTTTGCAAGTTTCAAAAAAAAAAAACCCTACAGTTCATGCAATGATGAGGAATTTGTTTTAAAGATAGAGGAACATATGGGACCCCAGGGCCAAGCATCTGGAATAGTTAGAGCCCGGAACCAGAGGGTGACCAGCACCCCAGGCAGATTTTTTTCCTTGCCTCTTATTTCTGGTTTTCTTTGCAGATCTTTAGTCTCTGTTGGCAGCCAGTTTTCCTGCTGCCTTGTGCTCATGGGAAATGGAAGATGTCCACAGTTCCCAATTTCATATGTCAGCAATGGGAAAGACTGGCTCTGTCAGGGGTGACTCCATCCCTGGGGAAGAGAATCTGAGTGACCCTCCTGGAGTCAGATGTCCATTTCGACCACACCAGTGGTGTGTTGGCATCTGTTCATATCAGTTCTCAAGAGATTGTTGAATTCACAGGAATTTGGGCATGCAGGGTATTAAATATAAATACTGTTAAAATCAAAGTAGCAACTTTTCAAAGCTAATCACTTTTCAAAGATTTTATGACACTTTACTATTATTTGTGATCTGAGATTATTCATGTCTATCTTATCTCCTGATAGAACTACTATATATTCTACTACTGTGCTCATATATACTCTATATTCAGTGGTGCCATGTTGGAAGCTTGAAATCAACCATAGTAGAGTATTTACACCAAGGAAATTGGCAAACCCTACAGAGTGGGGCGAGGGAATGTGTTTTGAGTTTTGTTTTTGTTCTCCTGGAGATCTATTTATTAAACATTTACCAGCACACTCCTTAATCTCATGTGCTCCAGGTGGCCCTGTGACCTGTTTCTCTCTCCTATTAAGAACACTGACAGACTCCCCCTCCATGGATGGGTCATGGGAGCAGAATCATTAGAGGAATCAACATGAACTGGCTATACCCACCAAAATCTAAAGGACTTCCATTTTGTGCAAAGTTAAATATCCTAGAGTTTATTCACTTATTTATATACTTTATGCTACAAAATTCTATAAGAAAGACTCAGATTCCATTATGATTTGGCAAAGATTATGATGATAATGATGGTGGTCATGATGGTGATGGTGATGGTGATGATGATGATGATAGTGGTGGCCGCTCATATTTATTGAGCACTATTTTAAGAGCTTCCTTTGATCCTCAGAACATCTGTCATTCAAATGGAATTCAATTTAACAACTGTTTATTGCATGCCTAAGATATGCCAAATCCCATTCTACACGAATGAGATATATCAGTGGACGATACATTCTATCTGCGGTAGACAGACAAACGATATGCATACTCAAGTTACGGCTTATAGTGTATAATAGAAGATGATATATACAGTGGGGTAAAGCCAAGATAAAGTAGGGTTAAGAGAAACTGAAAGGTCTAGGGATGGGCACACGTAGCAATTTTAAATGAGATGGCCAGGGTAGAACTGAATGAGAAGATATTTGAGCAAGGACCCGAAGATTATGAGGGAGTAATTGCCTTTGTGGATATTTCTCTCTGCTCTAGATAAAGAGAACTCCAAGTGCAAAGGCTGTAAGGTGGATGCATGCTTAGTGTGTCAAAGAAACATGTGGAGACTCTTGTGGTTACAGCCTAATGGCTATGGGGAAGAGAAGTAGAAAGTCATACAGGTAAGAGAGGTGGGCATTAGGTCACCTTGCAAGTCCTGGTAAAACCTTTGGCTTGTCCATTGAATTAAATGGGGAGCCACTAGAGGATCTTGGTCAAAGGAGCAACATGATATAGCACAGGTTTCAAAAGGATCCCTCTGGCTTCTGAGTTGAGAATAGAGAAGGGCTATGAACCAGGTGAGAAATGATGTAGCTCTGACCAGGGTGTCAGCTATGTAGGGTAATGAGAAATGGTTAGGAGGTCAAATTCTTTGTATATTTTGAAGAAAGAGCTAAAAAGATTTCCCAATGGGTTAGATGAAGGCTATAAGAGAGACAGTTTAAGGATAAGACCGGCACTTTTCTCTTAAGCAATTGGAAGGATAAAGTTGAGATCAACTAAGATGCTTAAGGCTGAGAGATGGGGCAGATTTAAAGAATAGTTTAGCTTAGTGGATTTTCAAATGTCTATTAAAAATCCAAGCAATGATATTGAGTAGCCATTGGATCTTCAAGTTTGAATTCTGGAAGCAAAATCTGAGCTAGAGATAGAAATGTAGATGTCCTTGGAACCTAGGTGGTGTTTAATACCATGAGCCTGGGTGTGGTCACCAAGAGAATGAACTCAGTGACCCAAAAGGGAGAGAAACATTGATGGCGCAGGAGAGGAAGGCAGAACAAACAGTTGGAGAGAGATCCTTCAGTTGGCAGGAAGGGTGGAGTCTAGTATGAAGGAAAGGGATTAGTTTTGGATGAAAGCATAGATAATAGCATGAATAGTTTATCTCTGGGGGCAAGAAGACAGAAGGCAAAAATGCAGATGCTGCTAGGTTGGAGGATGTGGTCGCCAGGAGTCTTTGGGAATCCACTATCAATTTCTTCACTTTGCTCATTTCAGTGGGAAGCAAGGTCCCAGCTGAGTGTGAGGATGAAGAGACATTGAGGGTTTGGAAGGAGAAAAAGTCATAGGCATTGTGGAGTGTGGCATGGTAGGTAGATGGGCTATGTAAATACAGGAGTTCCATCTGTGGTTCATGGTCATGATGCTGGTACCATTATTACCATTCAATGAAAAAATAAAAAATTGGGCAAGAAGTGGTTGAGTTAATTGCCTAAGTCTATACAGCTAGTAAGTGCAGAATCAGAATTCTAATCTAGACAACCTGGCTTCAGAGCCTATCCTTTTAAGTGCCATGAGATAAGTTTTTATAGTTATTTAATGAAAAACTGTGATTTCTACTCTCCATGATGACCATTTAAGTAACAATAGTCCATCTATAGCAGATTCATAATTTAGATCGACCGAAGGCAATACGCTTAATTTTTTAAAAAGTCCTATATTGAAAATAGATAAGAAAGAAGGTAGAGAAATAAGTCCTGTGTCAGTGTTTCTTAAAGGAGAAATTATTATTGAAATGATTTCAAAAGCATCTAAATTGTAGGTGGTGTTGACCTGGAAGTTTGGAAGAGATCCATCTAGACATGTTAGACTGCTGGGATATATTTAGCAGCACTGAAGGGAAAAGAAAGGTGTCCAGGACCCTGTCAGGCATGAGCCCAAAACCAATTTGACCTGGAACAAAGATTCCCATTAGCAAAGGCAAAATATCTTGAATCTTTTAAAAGCTATGCAACTGGTAAATTCCCCCAACATATAATGACAGCTTGGAAGAAAAGAGCTATCTGGCATATATGGCCAAAAGTAATTTATAACCCCATTTCATCTGTCCTGTTAATCAGCAGCTTGATAACAACCTTTAGGACTTCAGCATGTCTGCATGTTGCTCCCACGCAGACCTATCCCAATTGGCAACTGGATGTTCAGCCTTAACCAAGTGACAGAGTTCTGTTCCAACACACATCTAGCTGTCAAGCATTTTCCCTGTCAGAGACTGGGGGTGATGAAGATGGATAAAATTCAGGCCTGACCTCATGAAGATGGTAATACAGAGATAATACAGAGAAGTGATCAGACAATCGTTGTGCAGGATGAAAAGTGCACAGACAGCAAAATATATGAAAGACAGCATCTCAGAAGGCATAATGAGCTCATCTTAATCAATGACAGACTCCAGAAAACAGGGGAATGAGGATAGGGTTAAAATCTTGTGTAGAACCTTGCCCTTCAAAAAAGTGCTCCATAGGCCAGTAGCATTTGCATTGCCTTGGCAGCTTTGTATGCATACTAGAGTTTTATTTTGGTTTATTTTATTATTTTATTTTACAGGATTGGGAATTGAACCTAGGGGTGTTCTACCTCACGATATACTCCCCATCGTACTTTATTTTATTTTTTACTTTGAAATAGGGTCTCGATGAGCTTCTGAGGGCCTTATTAAGTTGCTGAGGTTGGCCGCAAGCCTGCGATCCTCCTGTCTCAACCTCCCAAGTACTGGGATTACAGGCATGTGACCCTACATCCAGCTCATACCTGCAGTTTTAGAACTCTGATTTAGAAAATTTGAAAGCCTGACCTAGTATCTAGTATAAGAAAAGTAGGTTTCTAGCCATGGAAATGCATCTCTGGGACTTCTGGTCACATCTGAACTGCTTGGGGGAGGAGAGAATTAACCAGGAACACTGTCAATACATCTCAACTGCCAAATACGGTAGAGTCGTCCCATTCACTCCCCTACAAAAACTCTCTCCATAGAAATGAAGTCTAAATCTAAAGGGAATTATTTTCTAAGAACTTTGCATTGCTTGCTTGCTTCACATCACACACAGCCTATGATCATCTAATTATGCCCCTCAGAAACAGGTGCATTAATCGAGATGCACCAGCCACAATTACAAGTGAAACAATTATTTTCAACGCTGGAAATCTGGATTTTGGAGTGTGAAAATTCTTTTGCACTGAATCAACTTGTATCAAGTTACCATACCACTAAGTTCCTCCGAGGTAGGCCTCTTGCTGGGGTTTTTCTGCAGATCCTGGTGAATGTTTTCCTATTGGTCACCTGGACACTGGGCACTGGACAGAGAACAGTAATGTGAAGCCTGCAGCTGACCTGGGCAGGCTCCAAGAAGGCCGTAGCTGCTGCACAGGTCTTCGCTGTCTCTGAGGGGTACCACCCTGCCTGAGTAGGCACCATGCTAAGTTCCTCTCCATGAGAGGATATTTGAACACACCGTGTGAGTGGAAACTGCTAAATTAGCTTCTGTAGGACAGCCAGGAGATATATATATATTTTAAATCCCCATTCCTTTGCACCAAACTCCTTGATTTCTTCTCCTCTCCTATGAAGGCTTTTTTTTTTTTTTTTTTTTTTTTTTTTTTTTTTTTTTTTTTTTTTTTTTTTTTTTTTTTTTTTTTTTTTTTTTAAGAGTTAACCTGAAATTAATGGCAAATCCTTTGACCAGGGGCATTTTTCCCTTAGTAGCTGCTCTGGCCAATGGCAGAATTATCATCCACACACAAGGGGCCTAACCAGCAGAATGAAATACAGGACTGACCAATGTCCCGATAATTTAGACCCTCGATATATTTTACTCTGTTTCCAGAGTAGAGGAAGAGCTTCTCGCCCTCCAGCCTCATCACGAGTATTGTTTTCCTATAATGCATTTATTCTGGGTGACCTCTCTCTTGGCATCCTCATATTTTATTCTTTGCTGTCCTCAAGGAAACCCTAGCTTATTAATTGTTAAACATGTTTCGGGACGAGGGATTCATTACATGCTGTTCTCAATTCAGAAGGCTGGACAGCCAGCTGCCTGTCCTGTATCCAGGAAGTTGATGATCAGTGATGTATCATTGTAATGTAGCTGGTGTAATGAAGCCGAGGTCCTGGGTGAGATTCCCGTGGACCCATGGAGCCAGTTACTTGGCTCTCTGGTTGTAGACCACAGCTCTGTTCTGATACTGTGCTTCCAATAGGGAATGTTGGTCCAAGTCAGACTGAGCCAAAGGCTATGGCCAACACATGGTTACTGGGTCAGGAACAAGAACTCATGGCATGTTCCTTAGGGTTAGCCAATCTGTCAATTTCTCCTTCAAGCCACCCTAAATCCAAGCAGATTTCTCCCTTATCTGAATTCTACTGTACTTTTCTTCTCTGACGATGCTGATCACATTCTACTTTAGATGCTAATAATTAGTGTCCACCTAGTACCTCCCCTACCAAGGTTGCAATCTCCTTGAAGACATAAACCATATTGCATACATTTTTATATCTCTTGCTATGCTGTTGCATGCTCAATAAATATGTGTTGAAAGAACAGATAGAAGGACGGATGGATGGTTGGAGAAATGGATGGGTGAATAAACGCATAAGTTATCTTTGCAAATTTGTTAGCTAGTACTTCTGTTGATATCCGTCAAGGACAGATAACTCGGAAGTGTAAAATATAGGGTAGTAATAGTGCCTGATAATCATGCTACATCTTTTGCAAAAATGATAAAGTAGTGCATGTTGAATACCTATAATCTGCTGATAATATGTAAAACTTCCCTTCCTAACATAATTGAATTCTTGCAAATATTCCCAACATTTGAAAGCATCTATGGGAAGCCACTCCCATTTTAGAGAAAAGGAAACTAAAACACAGAGCAGCTGAATCCTTGTGCATACCATCACACAGTATGTCATTGGATCAATAGGGTTAGTGGGTACATGAGTGATCTGTTGCCCCATAACAAATTACTGTAATATCTAGCACCTACAACAATAAATGTTTGTTATCTCAATTTCCTTGGGTTAGGAATTTGGGTAGAGTTTATCTCCTCCCAAGTTTTAAGGCCTCTGACTCAGGTCTCTCTTTGGGCTGAAATCAAGGGGTCTGCCAAGGCTGATGTCATTTTAAGGTTTGAGCAGGGAGGAGCCATATGAAAGCTCCTATAGCTGGTGGCAGGTCATGGGTCCTCACTAGCTATTGGAAGAAACCACCAATTTACTATCCTGCTACATCCAAGGGGAGGGGGTGACTTAAGGACCAGGGTTCCAGGGATCGATTGTTACAGGTTATCTTGGACTCTGCTAGCCATGGTGGGTCCCCACAGCTCACAGAAGGACCATCTGTGATCTGCCTGTTGCCTGTCTGAACATGTTGGGTCAGATGATCATGCCAGGTAGAAGATTATAGAAGCTACCCAGCTCAAAAGCCAAATCTCCTTTCTCCATTTCAACAGGATGCAAATGTACACGTGGCTTCTTGTGGGGAAGTTCTACTGGCGCCCCTTCACGCCCTGAGTACCTCCCAGACCTCCGGTCTTCACCACTAGGAATGCCAAACAAATGCCCAGCCTTACTCTGCAGTCATACCGAGCACCCTTCACTGGGGCGCCCTGGGGGCGGCAGGATTGCTTTCCCAGAAGAACCAGAGATCAAAATAGCCAATGTGGGGGTGCAGGAAGAAAACTCTTTCTGGACAGAAGAAAATGAAACCCCATTCGGCACCCAGTTGTCTCTTGTATGGAAAATGAATTCTTTGAATTCACCTAGATCTCTTTGGAATGGATTCCTTTGTGTCTTTTAAAGTAAACAATTGTAGGATAGATAGAGTCAAAGAGATCTACTGTATAGGACGAGGCGTAGAGGGTATCTTTAAGTCCCTTTTCCTTCAACTGGTCATTTGCCCTGAAAGTCCACTGTTGGTGCCAAATCTTCTTAACTCCTTAAGCAAGATAATGACATTTTATTAAAGAGCAATTGCTAGATTATTAGCCACCGGGCTTAAAACAGTGAAGTGTCATTCTTCTCTCGTTCCCCTTGGCTCGGATCAACGCCGTTTAAGCTGATTCTGAGATGGGAAGTTCATTGCAGGCCGTTCTCCTCATCCCCACTCGGAATTAACCAATAAATTAGAATAACTAAGTGAGAAAGGGTGAGACAAAGGCGGCACTGAAAGTAGAGGCCAGGGCCCGGGTCATTTTGAATATGAAACGAAGCATGGTTTATGTTTTGTATTTTATAGGTTTTAAAACAAAGCTAAAGGATAACCCAAAGGATCAAGGTCAGGGTGTTATCTTTTGTTGGGGTGAACGGGGCCAGGGTGGTGAGGTCACAGCTTCTGCCCAAAGACGGGGGGCCCCCTCCTTTCTCTGTAACATTTATTTTCCCGAGCTTCTGTCTAATTAATATAAGGCCTTGCTGGAGCGCACTGGCCCTCGTTGGGTCTGTCACTCGTTAATCAAGCGACCCTTCTAGCCTTGGGTAATGACCTTGAAAGAATATATCAGCCCATGATGGCGGAAGTGAGGAATTAAATTGTTTCTCTGAGTGCTGATGGTCATTGCTGACAATTTATATCTCACAGCTGCCCTGGGCCGGCCATGCCGGCCATTGAGTCGCAATCATTTTCCTGGTCGGGAATGGATTGTGTGCCGGACAGGGACCAAACGGCCTCCTGGACGTCTCCATCTTTATGCTGTTTCTACGTCCCCCCCCACCCCCGCCACCCCACCTTCTTTTAATCACGTCTTTGTTTGAGAGACAGGGATTGTAGAAAGTTAAAAGCTTTGTCGTTAAGGCCACCAAGAGTCAGAAGCTTGGGGTGAATCGTGTGCGGCCTCCACCCTACTGACTCCGGGCACATGGCTCTCGCCTCTGCTGATGTAAGGCTTAAAAGGCAAGTGTCTTGAGAATTATGTTAGCTCGAAACTCATAAGAGAAAAATTACTAGAAATATTAAAAGGCTGCAGAGGGTGTCTTGTGTACAAGCGATTAAGCCTGAACCCTTTCTGGGTCGCTAGGAGGTCACGGAGATATTGGCTGCTGGTCCTGAGGGGAATTGACAAGGGTGGGATGTCTTTGTTTTTTACCTTTTATGGTGGTGTATTTAGACCTAGTGGTGTCTTGGGTGTGGCACTAAAACCATGCCCGCATACTGAGATGTATGTTATCTGCACCTGAAATTAAAGCCCATATGTCTGCTCAGAATTAGTGTACCCACTCCTTTGCTTCAATTTGCTCATTTTGAAACTAAGTCAGTGAAATTTAAGAGATTCTGTCCCACCAGGTAGTTTTTTTCATTGTTTTACTATACTACAGTTGGGTCTGCAAAAGAATTCAGAGATTCATCTCATGATCTGACACCCAGCAAATACATAGTATACCTTCACACCTCCCCTTGCAAGCTATGGTGACTGCATTTTGCATGTGAAGCTTTCTAAATACAATGGCATATCTTTTATTTGTCCTGGGTTTCCTCTAGTATGCCTAGTAGACATTCAGTGGTGATGGCTAAATGTGCATGCTAAAATTTTCAAGAAGAGAAATCACCTACAGGACTCTCCAGGAGTAGTAGAGAGGCAAGCATTGGTAAAACCCAGGCATGGCTGGTGGTCCCTTCAACTCTAGTTCTCCACATGGTCCGTGGGTCTGTTCTTCATTCCTAAACGATGTTTTCCGTGCACAGGGAGAATTCTTTTTCCTGGGGTCAATAAGGCACAAGTGCTTCTGCCAGTCCCAGTTCACCCTTGAACTTGGGGACTGACCTTTTATGTGACCAGATGGGCGTCGAGAGAAACATCTGTCTTGTTGCCAAGCAACCTGACCTTCCGTGAAATAGCACCAATATCCATCCCACCCTCAATCCCCCCTGGGGAAAACTGTACAGACTTGGAAGACTGAGACCCCAGACAACACGCATGCCAGCAAAGGTAGATGCCTGGACTAGATGCTGACCACCACTGTGCTGATCCCACGATTCGCATCAAGACAGTGCCCTCGAAGGCAGAGCACACGGAAGACCAGGGCCACAACGGATCCACCTTTGAGTTCTTTACCATGTTAAGTAGAATGGCTTACCTATCACCAAAGAGGAAAGCAATGTGTCCGGAGGATTCCTTCATTCACTCAGGTCAAGTAATGGGATACATTCATTCATTCATTCATTCATTCATTCACTCACTCACTCAGCAATCAGAACATGATAATGGGGTTGGATCCTTTGCCCTCTGAGAGCAGGTGGAAATGGAGCCATCGCCTTTCTGTTTTTACACACACGTTCACATGGAAGGACCACAAAACTGAGAGCCAGAGGCGGTCCCTTCCAGCCCTCCCGCCACCCCTCACTCAAACACCACCTTTGCAAGAATCACCCCGTTCTCAGGGAAGCTCAGAGTCTATACATTTTAAATAAAGGGGCCGGACTTGATAATCTCCATGGTTCTTGCTAGCATGACATTTCCGTAATTCTAGAGGACTGCCTGTCACTCTCTGAGACAGAAAGCCAAGTAATAGGAAAAGAATGTGTTTATATATATATCTATATAAAATGGTCAAGATTGTCTGGGCCTTGCGCAGGGGAGCTGCCCATAAAGACGGCTTGCACAGATGAGGGAAGAAATTAGCTGACAGATGAGAGACCCGTCCGTGCAAATCCTTCCGCCTGCCGTCCTTCCCACCCAGATGTTCACACCATGTACTTACCAGGGTTCCTGGCGCAGGCAGGGCTGCCAGCATGTCATTTGTCTAATACGTAGTTCCAGTGATAGGGCTACTATTTACCGAAGAGTTTGCAAACAGCAATGATGGAGATTTGGAAAGTTTCCTTTCCTTTTTTTTTTTTTTAAACATAAGTTCTCAAGAATCAATCCATCATCCACTTTAGCCTGGCCACTAGTTTTTAAACCATCCCTGCTTTTATATTTTCTAGTGATGGAGATCTAACTAGATACATTAAACTATTGCAAGTTTGCTTTAATAAAGGACAGAGTGTCTTCAAGATGGGAATGAGTTTGTTAGGAGTTCTTTGTGAGGGACAGGTGAGTCAAGGCAGCAGTGACCACCAAAAGGGAAACTTCTGGAAAAGGAAAGAGAGAAAATTTATTAATCATCTTTTTCTTCTTCTTCTTCTTTTTTTTTTTTTTTGGTACTGGGGAGTGAGCCCAGGGGCATTCTACCCCTGAGCTACACACACCCCAGCTCCATTTTATTTTTATTTTGAAACACAGTCTCACTAGGTTGATGAGAGTCTTACTACTTGCTGAGGGTGTACTCAAACCTCTGATCCTCCTGTTTCAGCCTCCCAAGTACTAGGATTATAAACATGCACTACCATGCCTGGCTGATTGGTCCTCCCACCCCTTTTCCTTTTTTGAACTGGAGGTTGAACCCAGAGGCATTCTACTTCTACCTCTGAGCTACACTCCTCGCCCTTGATTTGTTTTGAAACAAGGTTTTGCTACCTTACTGAGGCTGGCTTTGAACCTGCGATCCTCCTGTCTCAGCCTTCCAACTACCAAGAAAACAGGTGTGTACCACCACACTTGGCTTCCTTCATTCCTTTATTTATTTATTTATTTATTCATCTTCCCTTCCTTTAGAATACTCACATAGGAAAGCTCCACTTTCTTCCCCACCCCCAGCACCATATAAATTGCAATGCAACCTGCCAGGCATCAGGAGAACTGCCTTTTCTGAGGCTGATTTTGCCATGTGGGCAGATGAGACAATGC
Source organism: Graphiurus murinus (assembly GCA_004027655.1). Lineage (NCBI taxonomy): Eukaryota > Metazoa > Chordata > Mammalia > Rodentia > Gliridae > Graphiurus > Graphiurus murinus. The sequence continues at coordinate 79,952 of PVLC010001833.1, read as the reverse complement.
CATGGGCATGTGGAGCATACTCACGCAAACATCAGTGAACTTGGCACACACGGCATGGGCCACCCCATCAGAGGAGGATGTCATTCATGCTGTCTCCGAGGTAGCACATCGTATGCCATCAGCACAGCGTGCATATCCAGCCAGGGCACCTGTGATCACCAGTTCAGAGTCCACACAGTAACTGTATCAGGTTTACATCGGAGTGGCATGAGCTCTGTGCCACCCAGCAGAGATGCCGTGTTCCAAAAGTCCCTTACCAAATAGCTTACATGTGCTTATTTGAGTTAACCTTAATTTTTTTAATTATAAGAAATCCCCCCAAATCACTCTATAAGAGGTCATGCAGAGCTGGGCTTGGTGGCACACGTCTGTGATCCTAGTACTCGGGAGGCTAAAACAGGAGGATTGCAGGTTCAAAGCCAGCTTCGGCAACTTAGCAACTTAGCGAGGGCCTATTTCGAAATAAAATAATTTTAAAAAAAGTAAATAGTGCTGCGAGTGCAGCTCAGAGGCAGATGCTTCTGGATGCAATTCCCAGCACTCTGTGCCCTCCAGAAGAGGTCAGGTAATATACTCTCATATATAGGAAAGAGGAAAAGATATAAAAGAATAGGAAAACACTATTCCTGGGCATAGAGTGGGCCAGGGGCACAACCTCACAGGAAGGGGAGGTGGGCTTTCATAACCCTCCCCCGGTGGGTCCAGGCCCCCTGGTCTAAGTTTCCTCCTTGGGAACCAAGCAGGCCAGGTCATTTAGTCCACTTAATCTCCCAGATCACCTCCCCCTTGACTGCATTGTCATCTTCCTGAATCCTAACTGTGCTGGACTCTGGGATATTCCTAGGGAATGGAGACTCATGTCTAGGAACTCAGCTCATTCCCTCCACAGACCTGATTTCAAGTGAGACAAAAAGCAGCCCAAGGAGATCATATCCACACAAATTGTTGAAGTCAGAATCCAATGGAGAAAGATTTGTTGCACAATACCAGACTTACTTAATCTTTGCAACAATACTTGGAAGGGAGTTGGGTTATGCCTACTTTCTGATGTATCTATAATTATTTGGGCCATATTTGTAATTTCTTAAAAGACTTTTTAAAATCCAAATGAATTTCTAATGTGTTGGTTTCCAATTTTTTACAATCTTTTTTTTGTGTGTATGTGTTTGTGTGTGTGTGTGTGTGTGTGTGTGTGTGTGGCACTGGGGATTGAACCCAGGGGCATTCTACCTCCAAGTTCCACTCCCAGCCCTATTTTATTTTTTAATTTTGAAACAGGGTCTCACTAGGTTAACGAGAGTCTCAGTATTTGCTGAGATTATCCTCAAACCTACAATCCTCCTGTCTCAGCCTCCCAAGTACTAGAAGGGATTACAAGCATGTACCACAATCAATTTTTTAAATTTGTATTTGTTATACTCAGAAACAATAGACATTCACACTCTGATGACAAACTTCATTGATGAATAAAAATAAGTTCTTTCAGTCTCCATTAAGCAATGGCAGATTTAACTGTGTCTCACTGGATAACCCAGGCTTCCATGAAAACTTGATATATTTTTTGCCAAAGGGAAAGGAACTTGGCATTTTGATCAAAGCTTGGGAAATCATTCTCGTTATAGGAAAACAATGCCTTTGCAGACTTGGGGTTCTAGCAAGCCAAGTCTGGGAAATCATTACTTTTATGGGTGGAATTGTGGGAATCATAATAAGAGGTAGAAGTGAGAACCTTTGGTCAGTGTGAGCATCTGCCGTAGTTTGAGCAGGTCCCAGTAATAGGGAAAGCTATTTGTTTTGGAGTTTTCCCACATCTCTACCTTTCTCTCCGTGTACTACATTTTCTCATAATGGCTTCCATAAGACCCACTAGGGGACAGAAGAGTGAGGTGGGGGGCCAGGGGCACATCAAGGATTGGATTCAGAATGAGACAAGAGATATCATGTCCCCATGCCCCCACCTCACCATCCTGTTACAGGATTTACACAGTATGTAAGAGATTACAAGTACTGTCCTGATGTGTTCAGAGGTAGTGGACAGCAACTGAGTTGAGCAAATCATTCTTTTTATCATTATTCTTATTGTTCTTATTAATGGTGGTCACGTTCATTAAGCTTGGTTACATACCACTCTCCATTCTAAACTCTTCACAACAACCCTTCATTTCTAATCTCACTATTTTTTTGGTATCCTGTTAATAGGATTGTATCAATACTAGTTTTTATACCTTATTTATTGTATTATTTGATGAAATTCCTCAATAAGGGAGCAGCAGAACCACCATAGCAGCTGTGCTGTAATCTACTATATAGCAGTTACCAGCCAACCAACCAACCAACTAACCACCCAACCAACCATCTAACCAACCAACCAACCACTAGGCATAGTTTAAATTCCATAATTGAAGACAAGAATTCCATTGCTGCTTTGAAGAGTAGATAACTATTTTGAATTTTTTATTCACTTGTTCTGCTTTTGTTTTTTGCTCTATGGTATTCTGAGTTGCTATATGCAGTGTCCCACAGTTCTTATGAGTCCAAAATAGTATTTTATATGTGGTATTTTGTGATAGCTTTCCTGGCTCCACTAACCTTGATTGAGAACTTGTACCTCCCTTCTCTTCAGAGCCATTAGCTTCGGCCAAAATAATATCATTATCATTGTGGTATAGAATGATCTCTGTCCATCTTTTTCTTGTATTATTTTATGGACTCCTCAAAGGTAGAATCTATGACTTCATAATCATCTCTCTTTTCTTTTCGGTGTAAATAGGTGCTAAAGAAATATTTGTTAAATTAAATTGATTTGGTTTAAATTTGCCTTTAGCCAGGCGTGGTGGCACATGCTTGTAATCCCAGCATTTGGGAGGCTGAGACCAGAGGATTCAGGTTCGCAGCCAGCCTCAGCTACCTAGTGAGGCCCTCCGCAACTTAGTGAGACCCCGTTTCAAAATAAAGAATAAAAAATAGGGCTGGGGATATAGCTCAGAAGTAGAACACCCCTGAGTTCAATCCCCAGTACCGCAAAAATAAATAAATAAATAAACAAATAAATAAATAAATAGATAAATAAATAAATAAATTTGCCTTTAACTCTATAAATGATTTGGTTTATTCATTCAATAAGCATTTATTTCACATCTGCTGTGTATACTTGCTAGACACCATATGTTTGTAGAAATAATGAATGGAGAGAGTAGACTTTCTCAGAGAAGGTACTGAGAGGTAAGGAAGCCAGATGGGGAATTTGAAAGGCAACTCAACGGCTTTTCTAACCTCATTGAAAGAAGGTCAATTATGAATTGAAATTTACCAAGACAATTATTTTATAATTATGTAATATTCCAAAAGTCTATCTCTTGCTCACAGTTAATTTTTACTTAATACATGAGTTAGAAAAACTCAAGACAGGTTTATGTAGCTATGCCTTTATAATTTTAGTTTTCATCCTAGATGAACATGAAGGATTATCTAATTCTAGTTTTAATTTGTAGAATTTGGTGCGATTTATGAGAAGTTTTGGAAAATGGAACTTTGGGGATTAGGCAAGGTCATATAATCTAATAATTATAGAAAGATATGAGTGTGCCATTAAATCTTTAAAGAGAGATTTGATGTAGAAAGGCACAAGAGTATTCCATTAAATCTTTTTAAAAGTGAGATTTGAAGCAACACTTTTAAAGCAGGCTTATTATCTAAAAGAAAACCTCACTTTTCCACCCCAAACTTGAGTTTGTGAAAAAGTGCCTGGCATGGAATCAAATCTAGTTTACAACGGGTCTGCATAAACCAAGCCCAAATGGTAGAAGTTTCTAGGTAATCTTTTATCTTTAATTATGTGACTTGCCCAGTACCTAAAATAGCATCATTTAGTTTCTCTAAAAAGCCTCAGATTGTTTTTTCAGTCCAATCACACTGCTAATTAAAAAAACTTCATTTTTTGAGAAATTCTTATTTCAAAAATGAAATGGGCCTTAATTCATAGTAGTTTGTGGAACATGCCACCTAAGTATCTGAGTATAATTTGCTACTCGAACTATTTCTTAGCAGCAACTGCCCTTGGTCAAAGAAGTATACCTCAGCGTGATGGTAATTTCATAGGATTCCATGCTATAGGGAGAATCTATAAGCAGAGAAGTGTTTGGGCTGAAACCTTCTAGAACCTTCAACCATGGAAGTCCCTGAGAAGAGAGGCTCTGGGGAAGTAAGAACAGAAAGACAAGACAGGTGACATGTGACCAGGAAGAATGAGGAACAGACAATGGTGGTCTCATTTTGGAAGTAGAAAATGAAAAAGAAGGAAATTCCCACCAATGGAAGTACAAGCTCATAGGTATATGATAAAAGTAGGAGAATTTACTAATTAGAATAAATAATAGGCCCAAAGTAAAAAAATGAAAATAACAAGGAATTTTTAAAGCAAGCCAAACATAGATTTTAAAAAAAGAATTTTAAAAACAAAAATTCAATCAAGCATGTGGTGCATACCTGTAATCCCAGTAGTTAGGAGGGTGAGAAATGAAGATTGCAGGTTCAAACTGTTTCAAAAATAAATAAATAAATAAATAAATAAATAAATAAATAAATAGGGCTGGGAGTACAGCTCAGAGGTAGAATGCCTCTGGGTTCAATCCTCAATACCATGAACAAACAAAAAAAAATTAAGAAGGGATTAAATGTCTCTATACCCAATAATGCAGAAAATATCTTTTTTCCAATGGAAACTTTCTGTCTTCTGATTTTCTGGTAGTTGACTGTTGGTCACAAATAACCAGCACTTGGAAACAGGAGAAAAAAAATATTAGGCTTGAAACCAAGAAGGATGGGTCAATTTGAATCCCCTACAATTCAGCTGATCACCTCTTTCTCCCAGAGAGGAAGTTGGTGAGCTTGGAAATGTTGACAACTACCTGCTTACTTAAATGGGACTTGGGAAATTCATGTTTTCTATTAACCTGCAGGGTACACAGCGTAGTGCCTTTGAGATGTTCCTGGACTTTGCAAAGTCTCCCAGCCTTCACCACTTTACCTCCTATATGCCACAAATCTCCCTTGATGCCTTTTTGCTCTGGGGTGCAATGGTTGTTTAGCTAGGAAGACAAGTTAACTTGTTAGTGGCCAACTGGTCACTAAGTACCCATCTGATGCTTTTCAAAGACCTCTCTGGACTTAGGCAGACAGTAGGACAGAAGAGAGGGATAAAACAGCCTACAGACAACTTAGGTTGGCTGGGTGGAAGTCTGTGTCTTTTCAGATTTTAAACTGTTCAAACTTGTTATTGGAGAAGTCTGCAGGACCTCTTTCTTTGGAGGTCTTCACAATTCTTCTCTCACTTTTGGTCAGATCTCCCAGGAGCCCACTGTCCCCCTTGGCTGAGGTTTTTGGCTGACAGATCTCCTCTTGGTTCCCTGACTGGGACATGAATAGTGATTTCACCTTGCAGAAGGTGAGACACCTGTGGATAAGGTGGCTTCTCTGAATCGATCACTTGGCAAAAGCTAATGGAATGAGAAAATTTTTTAAAAAAGGAACTAATGGGTAGACAACAAAAGTACATCCGAATAGTATGCTTCTTTAATCAGGGAAATAAGACCCAGCCACATGAAACGATAAATAGCATTTCTAAACATCAGGTGCTGAGTTTTAGGGCAGTACTTTAAGTAGCCCATCAAAAGAAGATGATCTCAGACACTAGAGATGATCCCCAAAGCCAATGCTCTGAGTGATTTGTTCAGACCTGTGCTGTCCAAGGCAGTAGTAACCTCTAGCCATGTGTGGCTGATAAGCACTGGAAATGTGGCTGGTCCTCACTGAGCTGTGCCCCAGGTCTAAAACACATTCCAGATTTCAAAAAACTCAGAACTCAGTACCAAAAAAATAAAGTATTTGGTAGAATAAGACACATGATAATAAATGGTAATAAAACACATTATTGATGTGTTCTTCTTACCATTCTAGATAACTTTAAATGATATGTGCAGATCACATTGGAGACTCACAGATTCCTTCTATTGGACAGTTCTGCTTAGACCAGAACTATTCAGGATCCACATATTTGCATCTAAGGACTTCTTCTGGGCTTGGAGCAGATGAAAGCAATCAGGAATTCACATTCTCTTCTCCTCTCCTTTCCATTGGCCTTTGATCCATCATTTCAGGAGTAGGTGTATAAATACCCCAGTTCCCTCGCTGAGATATTGTAGGCAGGATATCGCTAACATGTATGTTTTGCACCACTTTCAGTATTTTACTACACTTGTCCTTGCTGGGCCAACTCCACTGTCACTCTTCCCTGCTCTTCTCAGACAAACCATCTTGACCTCAGATGGCTTGCCTTGGGGACCGAGAGGAGACTTAACTAAGACAGGGAGGGAGGGAGGCCGAAGGGTTAGACCTAGCATTTGAGATGTGAATGGGATTTGCAAACCCAGAAGGGAAGGGGCATTTATCCATGCGTGAATTTTGCTGATGACTATGGAAGAAGAGTGACATTGTGAAAGTGGAGGTCACCATACCCCTTGGAAGAGCGTGAGGTGATAAACATTTCTCAGGCAAAGGAGATGAGTGGGAAGTAGAGGTAAAAGCACTGGCAGATCCCTGAAAGCGAATGGCCTCCATTGCTTTGGAGTCGTCTAGGCCACAGAGAGGTTCTCACTGCAGGTGTGGGAGAGTGGGAAAAGGTGATCATCCACCACCACACTTTAGAAGGTGCTGTGTGGATGGGAACATGAGAATGAGGTGAGAAGAGAGTGATGTATGGCGGGATGTATGGTGGGATGTATGGCGGGATGCTGGGCAGAGGTGGAAATAATTACCCTAAATGCTGCATAGGCCTTTGTATGGTTTTTTGAGCATTTTCCCATGCTTAATCTCTCTGTATTCTCCACCAAATCAGAGAGGTAAACAAATGGATAAAAGCCTGCTCACAGAGACGAGACCCATAGCGGGAGAATAGTGACATCAGGGTCCATCCGTCCATCACCCTCCCCAAGTCATTCAACGCTCAGACGCTGAGCACCTACTATGGTGAGACACTACTCTGAGCCCTGGGAGTACAGTAGTGGGCAAGTCAGGCGGAGCTCCTTCCCTGCTGGGGTTCACATCATGAAAGACAATGGGGAGTAAGGGACAGGGAAACTGATGTGGGGAGAAAGCCATGAGTTAGGGCTTTAGCTGTATTAGCGCCAGGTTTCAACATTCAAATGAAAATAACTCATGTTCTGCAAATACTTTGAACTGTCATTCTGGAGAAAGGGCTGAGCAGGAGGTACATTTGAGCATTACCTGCAGAGAGGTGGTGTTGGAAACTTCTCATCGGTGTCCTGTTGCAGCCACATGACATGTATCAGGACATGGAACATGCAAACGATCAACCTCACATTCAAGGTCGGGATGATAAGCTTTGGTACTTGAATTTATTTTTTGTATGTGTGTATGTGTATCTCTTGTGTAGCGTTCATAAGAAAACGTGTATACACACATATCTATATACACATATATTTGAATATTTTCTAATATAGTTCCATGGGCGTCAGCTGCAGGAAAATTTAAGCCTTCATTAATTGAAGTCCTGGTTAGGATTTATTGCTCTAACTTTCTTTGTATAGCTCCAGCTACAAGAGGCAATTTAGTGCTGGACTCTTTACTAGCAGTGATAATACTTAGTGTTAGGGTTTGGTGTAACTTGTTTAATGCCTCAAAATGCCTCTGCAAAGGTCACAACACTGTGCTCATGAAAGAACTGGTCAGCGTCCAGCGGTGATGGCGCAGAGTTAGCAGTAGGGGTGCCCACGCGTGTCCCTTGCTTTATGTCTTTGGATGTCAATTGATTTCCTAGGGCTTACTTCGTTCCATGTTCTATTCCATGAATAGCAAATGACCAATGGAAACAACGTGTTTGCCTTCACCCAGAGAATGTGATATTTCGACCGACTCTACATCATCTTCCAGATGGGCTTGTTTGACTGATGTAGCCCATCAGTCAGGCAACACAATCCTTCTGTTTAAACAGCTGGCCAGATGATCAAAATGGTTAGACATCGACAGAGCTCAGAGAAACATCTCCCAAATAGAGTCCCAGATTCCTCCATGACAGATTTTAAATAGTCCCAGATTCCTCCTAGCCATAAATCATTTGGAGGGATTATTTTCCAGCCTCTTCCCCATTATGTACTTCTGAAGAAACTATACAGGCAGAGTCTTATATTTGTCTTCCCTCTGTTCTCTCTCTCTCTCTCTCTCTCTCTCTCTCTCTCTCTCTCTCTCTCTCTCTCTCTCCTTTGTCTCCCTTCCTCTATCTCCCTTCTCTCATCCCTCTGCTTCTCCATCCTAGTTTAAGCCCTGCCTTATTGTCTTCAGACCTGCACTCCATCTCTGTTGCTCAGGAATCCTTTTACATATTTGACTTGGTTATCATTAGCCCGTACGTTCGGCCCCAATTTAATGTGGTATGTCCTGCATATCCCCGGGTGCACAGAATTGGTAATTGGAAGCCTGGGAAGTTTAACAAAAAGATGACAAGACTCGCTGAGCCTCAATCGCGCTGCCCTTCTGCACACACAAATCCGATTTAGGTCGATGAAAGTTATGTAGATAAAGGCGTGAAACAGGGGCCGTTGGAAAGCATGTTTCCTGGCCTCCATGAGATTCAAAGCATTCTGCAGAGAAGCGTGGAAGAGCCTCTCAAAAGCATTTGGGGTATATACCTTGTTAGGCAGATGTCGGAACGCTCTTTAATTTATTTAGTTCTCAAAATGTGAATCCTTTTGGTTTGTGAAGGGGGAAAAAAAAGAAATCAGAATATTAAGATTGTAGAATGACTAAGGCCGGCTCACTTGTCACCATGTTTTGTCTGTCATCGCACATGGCAGGGAGAGAGAGAAGAAAGAGGAGGGAAGGAGGGCTAGGGCAGCAGGCTTTCCAATATGGGCAGGCTCACTCGTAGTTAACTCCTTTCGGCTCATTTGTTCATTCATTCGTTCATTCATTCATTCATTCATTCATAACAGTCTTATCAAGCTCAATGGCCCACCTGTCACCAACCTTCCACCTTAGACTTTTAGGCAGGGAATGGGTAGTCTCAGATCAGATCAGGCAGACCTTCATGACGAAAACAGCTGGTCAGTTTCCTTAAGCTTCAGTCCTGTATAACCAAGATGATATCTATTTCATAGGGTTATTGATGATCACATAAGTAGATGGTTGTAAGGTTTGCTTTGTCTTTAGTACACTTATATTGGTGCATTGTATTCACATATCATGATGAAGTTCAGACGGATAGGGACATACATGTGCACCAATAGTGAAAGTATAGAATAGCAAGGACAGTGGTCCAGGACATCCCACTTCCTCGTTTGCAAAGTGGCAATGAATAATAATTACCCAATTCATAGAGGAATAATAGGATCTGATTCATAGAGTAATTATAAGGAATAAACTTGAGAGTAGGTATAAAATGCTTAGCATAGCATTTGGCACATTAATAAACTGTAGTCTCTGTTATTAGTTGTAATAAGGGTAGTGTTTGCCTACTTCCCATCCGTTATGGCTGCAGTTTCACTTCCTGTGTGTCATCTTTCCCTCCATTGTAAACCTTTCTTGTCTCTGTGGAACCAATCATCCTGCATAGCCCAGGAGCAGAGTGACTGACAGCCATAGGCTACTTATTCAGTGCCTCCCTGTGGTGGGCGTGATACAGAAAGTCACCTACTCTGTTCTTTCTCCAGAGGGCCATCCCTATGTCTCTTTCTCAGCCCTCCTTGTTTCTAATCTTCCAGTCTTGCCTTTTTCCAGCTCCTGACCAAACAGGCATTCACCCCTGCCTACGAGTCTTTGTATATCCTTTTCTCAAGGTTATTTGATCTTCACCTCAAATCGGTGACCTGGTATACAACTCCGAGCTCTTCCTTATGGGAGAATGGCCCATCACCACTGTCTTGAGGGCCGTGCTTGAGGGAGGCTGTTAGGTCATTTATACCCTCTGCCCTCTGCTGTGGTCCCTTCATCGCGTAAGCCATTTCTTCTGGGAACAGATGTAGCAAAGGGTTGTGGGAACAAACCTGAAGAACCGTAAGTGTGGCCTGGCAGGAACCTGCTTCAGGGAAGGTGTTTGCAGGGGAGACTAGGTGAGGGAAGGTTGGTCTTGTCCAGTAAAGGGGCCGAGGTGGCTTCTGTCAGCTCCAAGGGCTTAGGAAGTCCAGAAGTTCAAGATTCTTAGGATTTTCTACCCAGATTATTATATTTCAGATTTTAGGGTCCCATTCTTTTTCTGTCAGATTCCTGACTTGGGCATAAGAGCTCTGATAAGATTGCTCATTTAGCCACCTTTGCAGCTCCACTGTCCTCCCAGTTCTATCCTTGGCCTGTTTTTTCAGCCCTACCTTGCAAGCAGGAATCCCGGATCTCCTCAAATGCTGTCATAGAGCCTCCCAAGTTTTCATAGCTGCCTTGTTTTGATTGTTATCTTGTCCAAGTTTATACTTTCTTGCAAGTTTCCAAAACAATTAGCAAAAGTAATTCAACACCATATTTGCAGTTACTATATCTTGAGGCCATATAGATTTCACAAATAGTTTCATTGCTTGCCTACTGCTTGCATGTGAGCCTAGTCAACCACAGAGGAGAATCTTAGGAATTGTGATATTGAATCTTAGGAATTGTGTTATCACCATGCCCAGTACCCAATTCCTCGGCCTGAGTTGCTCAGACAAAAGAGCAGAGGAGCTACTTGGGAAGTGGTGTCGTCAGAGTATAGGTGTGAAGGGACTTTAAGAAAGAGACATGACACCAAGAGAAAGTCAATGTGAGAGTGGATATTGTTTTATTTGGCTACCATTGAGACTAGTTGGTGGTTAGTCCCACCTGGATCCTCTGGAGGACTTCCCAAACTCAGTCTCAGAGCTGAGCTGTTGACCTGGATTATAAAGGTAGAAGCAACTTTCGGTTAACTTCCGTTCTCAGTTGGCCGACTTCTAGGTGTCCACGTCTGAGTGTTGACCAGCTTCCTCCACGTACCTCACTGGACAACATCAAAGCACAAAACCAAAGGGACGATGCATGTCCCAAGGCAGAGCGCTGTCTGGATACACCTGTAAAATGTGGCCAAAGTCTGTGCAGAACCAGCCATTGCAGTTATTGCTGGGATCCACAGTAGGGTAGAGAGGAGGGGAAGGGATGCCTCTGAGATCTCCTTCGTACGCTTCAAGGTATAGACGGAGGGAGACATTGGGCCAGGGCAAGTACACAGGGCACCGAATTTCTCCCTAAAGGAAGAAGTGAGGAAAAATATGAATTCTTCCCGATTTCTCTTCCAGAGAAGAGGAAACCTGAGGAGTTCCCATGTATGGGTGTTCAGGTTAGACACTGCACAACTTCATGGGCCACCGCTCACTTCATCATTGAAGTGAGTTGTTTCTTTTGGCATTCTCCAGTTTGCCAGCTGCACATCAGTATATGGTAACCCCAGGTGACCTTCCTAATCTTGGAATACATAGCCCAAAGTGGACAAATTATATTCCCTACCCTTCAGATTCCATTAACCATTAGATAAACAATTAGAATGTGATATGATTACAATTAGATAAACAATTAGAATGTGACATGATTGGTGTTTTTAATTATGTTCTACATAAATTGCTGAAGGAAGATGATGAGTAGCAAGTGTTGTATTCTGTTGGGTTTGGGGTGTTTATTCTACACAAATTTATTAAGTACTTACTATCTCATGGCTGGGGATATAGTGGCAAAAAAAAAAGAAAAAAAACAAACAAACAAGGTCCCTACTGTGGTGGAGCTTCCATTCCAGTGGGGTAAAACAGTGAAGAAACAAACATGAAAAATGTCAGTTAATGTTCAACGCTATAGTAGGAATTAGTCAGGTGATGCAGCAGCAAGGGGCTAGGCAGTGGCTGGAAGACTATTTATGAGGGATGTCTTCTCAGAAAAGGTGACACTGTAGTCAAGACCAGAATGACAAGGAGAAGGCAACCATGCCAGAGCTCATAAGAAAACAGACTCCAGAGAGAGGGAACAGCTCATGTGAACGTCTCAAGTGGACATGCTGAGTGTGTGTGAGATACAGAACAATGCAGAGCTGTCTGGTCCAGGTAGGAATGACAAGAAGCGGGGTGAGAGAGGAGTCAGAGCCACCTCACATAGAACAGGGCAGGGCGACTTTTACTCTAAAGGGGTTGGGAAGCATGGAAGGCACTGGCTGGTGGATTAGTGCTGCTGGTGGCTGGGCAGGGGCAGACCAGGGGAGGAAGAAAGCACAGTAAAGAAGAGAGAAGAAGTGGGTAGATGGTGAGTGTGCACACGCCATTTCCAAAACCCAAAGGATCTGGGTTTGCTAGATATGTAGATGTTCTTTGGGTAGAGGAGTAGGAAGGGCGTTTTACAAAGAAGGAACAGAACTGGTGAAGCCCAAATACAAAATCATTCTGTTGCCGTAGCCAGCATCACAACCAACTTCTTGCCATGAGGGGCAAGGTCAACATCAAAGGAGCTCTCCCGAAGAGGGGAGGCCTCGAAGATATCTAATCATTATCTCTTCGGGGATGGATTTGATCCTGGGCCACTAGATTTCTCTGCCCATCAAAGAGTTGAAAAGTTGCCTGGAGTATTACTATTTGAGCCTTTGTAGGTTTGGTATGGGCATATCTTTTTCCTGGGATCTATTTACAGGACGCTCAGCCCAGTTCTAATTTGGATAGAATTGTCAAAGACACACAACCTTCTCAGATAGTGCAGGAGAAGCACCCACCGATGCCTCTATCATATTCATTTTATTTTATTACCATTTAAGGCCCGTGTCTCACTAAGAGGCAGCGTTCATTCATGTCTGGACATTGGTGGACCATCGCATGTGTGGGGATTTCTCGTGTGCACTCTTCTCTCTGGACTTGTTTGGGCTGTTTTTCATGATGACTTGTTGGGTGATGGAGAATAAATTGAGTATGATTCAGGGTTGCCCAAAGTTCAGCTGGTGCTCTTTCCCTTAACTGGTTCCATGTGATCAAATGGAAGCTTAATTTTTGTGTTCTGCTCTGCCTGGCTCACATGTGTGTCATGAAGGTCCTAGGGAGTGGGCTGTCTGTGCTGGGAGTATACTGTCCTTTCATTAGGCTGGAGCAGTCCGTGGTGGTAGGTCTAAATCTTTCCTCCTGGTACCTGACTCCTCCTCTGTTTCCTCTTCCTCCTCTGTTTTCTTCTCTTTTTGTGGTGCTCAAGATTGAACCCAGGAGAATTCTACCTCTAAGCCACACCCCCAGTCCTATTTTATTTTTTTATTTGGAAACAGGGTCTCACTAAATTGCTGAGAGCCTTGTTAAGTTGCTGAGGCTGACTTTGAACCTGCAATCCTTCTGTCTCAGCCGCCCAAGCACTAGAATTACAGGTTTGCACCATCAAGCCTAGCTATCCCTTTTTATTTACTTATTTTGTTTTGAAACAAGGTTTCACTAGGTTGCTGAGAGTCTTGCTATGTTGCTGAGGTTGTCCCTGAACCTGAGATCCTCCTGTCTCAGTCTCCCAAGTACTAGGATTACAGGTGTGGGCCAACATGTACAGCTGGTTTCCTTCTTTTTGCAAAGATGTATAAAGAAAAGCAAAAATATGACCCTCGATATTCAGGCTAATTCCTTTTCCTAAAAGACAGGCATTTCCAGGAGCGTACTGCTTACATTCAAACCTTCCTGCTTCCCTGTGGTCCGTCCCACACTTTCACAGAGGTAGTGGAGGCCTAGGAAAAATAATCCACATACGAGAGGCAGAACAAACTCTCCAACCCCTTTACGAGCCTTGTTTAGTATTCCTAGAGTGCTGGGAAGAATTAATAGGTTTGATTTACTAATCGGATCAGTGGATATTTGGAGGACATCATGCTACAGCAATACAAAATTATCAACCCTAAGCATTTTTTGAAGGACTTCCTAGGTTGCCAGTGCCTTCTAGCTTGGGCCTAACATTTGTTGAACATCTATTATGTCTGGGTACTAATCTTACTCAATCTCGTACATATTTCGTAAGCTCATTATAATTTTTTTCACTTAAAAATTTCTTTATAATCACACAAGGAAAAAGTTGGTAGAACTAAATTTCATGTCTTGCCTGACATGGAATCCAAGACCCCCTCCTCTGTCCATGCTCGGGTGGACGCATATAGTCTGATGAAACCATTTTTCTGGGAGTCACTTTACAGGGAGAGTGGGATCTTGGATTGAATCTCAAGGAATCTGGCTCTTAAATTCCGTGTATATCCAGTAAGCACGATCCAGGCTGGGTCCCCCATACCACTTTGTTTTTCTGTTGAATCCCTCTCCCCCTTTCCTGATATGGTTTCAATCTTCCTCTAAAATAAAGCACCTGCCTGAATCAAGTTATGCCCATCTAAAGGAATCAAAAGAAGCTGTAGGCAGTAGGACATGAAGGATAGCAAAAATTAGAATGGGTGTTGAACCCATCCCAAGACTGTCTGTGTAGAACCAGAGATCCTAGAGACAAAGGGAGACTCCTCCAAGGAAGAAGCACTCCACTTAAAAGTCCACGGAAGGAGGCAGATGAGAAGGGTCATGTCAGGGCCCTTTAGGTAATGCTGTCTATTACACGCTGCACAGTTTAGAATGGATTTCTAGACACAAAATACACATTATCGCCTTGCTTCAGCCAGGAAGAGGGCTCTCTCAGGCCGCATGCATATTAAAGTGTGTAATCTTGCCGTTACTATGGGGAAATAATTTACAGGATCATACAACCTGCTGTCTCCTGTCATCTGCTGGGACCCTGTGGTTGCCGTGGCTGCACATGGGGACTTAGCTACCGAGTTAATGTCTCCTACTGTGTAAAATTGCACCTAAGCAGAAGGAGAAGGCTGATTCGTCTCGGTCAGGGCTACATGTGGTGAAGGCTTAACTAAGAGAAAAGCCATCTGAACCCCTGTGGCTCCTGGCAAGGGGGTGTCTGGGCCAGATCTGCCACCGAGACTTGCTTTGGTCTCATAGCGTAGGATCATTCTGCCTAAGATACACGGATGTCCTCTTCTTAGCGGGTCCGTGCTAAACTTCACAGCATTTCCTTGGGACTCTGTGTTAACCTAAGAATGTGAATATCCAGCAGGGGAAAGAAATCTGGAAACCAAGACTATTCTTCCCATAATAAACTTTATTTTGAGGGGACAGAATCAGGAAGATGTGGGAGATGGGGGGAAGGAGGGGAGGGGGGTGATTTCTCGGGCATCTCTCAAATGAGGTGGCAACATGAGAGTTTTGAATCAGTAGCATTTCATGAAAGGACACATACACTCATTGCTAAAAATCATGACATCTCGTATCAGAGCAGGCCCAGGGTTTAGAAGACTCTCTGTAAGACTCAGACCACAACAAAACAGCCCAAGCGCTTAGGCAAAACCTTCTTCCACTCTGGGTTTCTGTTTTCTTCTCTGCAAAAATGGTGAGGTTGGAATGAGATGAACTTCCAGGCCCCTTCTTCCCTGACTCCCAGTTCATTAGAGTGGGAATTCCCGAGTCTCTGTTTTCTCAGAATCCCCACCTCCTCCACTACCTCCACCCATGTCATCCAGCAGGGCACTTCTGATGGACCAGGAACTCAGAAAATACTGAGTGGAAGGGAATTGAGGAGGTCCAGGGGGGTGAGCTATCACATTCGTGGCGTACCCAGCAGGAGAGGTCCTGCTCTAGTGAGCCCAGGAGTGTTAACACATCCCTGCTCCTGGGTTCTACTCTGTGGCACCTCAACTTCCCGGAATCTTGGAAACAGTGACAGTTCATTTCAAGGCAGGCAGGAAAGCCCTACAGTAAGAGGTAAAATCCGGGATTCTCAGGTGATCAGACCAAGAATCAGTGGTGAGAATCTCAGTTTCAAGCCTGCCGAGGTCATTAAGTCTTGGATTGTTCAAACGCACAGCAGAACAGACTGGAATGGCTGCATTCTTCCCCTGACCTGCTGGGCTTGTGCTTTTATTTATATGTATTTTGAGTCTCTCACCCCCCCCAATCCCCTTTTCTCCCTCTGTGTGTGTGTCAGCTTCAGTCCTTGCATAAGAGTGACCAGGAGGTGGCTAGTGGACAGGTTTTCTTGGAATAAGAAGACAAATCACCCCTGGATTCTGTAATAAAGCCAGACAGGGCAGTTCATTGTGGAAGGGGGGAAAGGGAGAGAAACCAGTCAAAGAGCAGGAGAGCAAGTGGTCAGCCCCATATCCTTGTCTACCTCCTCCCAGAGTGACATCAGCACTCCTGGAGAGGACAGATGAGTGGTTTTGTTGTTGTTGTTTTATTTTTTCATTTGTTTATCTCCACTATCAGGTGGTATACTGCTGCCATTCTGCATTTAGACAGCAAAGCGGGGAGGATGTACATATATATTTATATTTATTGTATTTCTTCAAGCACATTCATCTGTAAAGGCTTGGCTTGATTAATATTTTCCGCTGTCCGGTAACCATGGCAATAGGGTCAGCAGATATAATACTTAATTTAATCTTCCAGCTGCCTCAGTATGCTTCATCAGTATCCCGAATAATAGAAAGCCTTTTGCCTTTCCCTCCCTCTCTCTCTCCCTCTCCCTCTCTCTCTCTCTCTCTCTCTCTCTCTCTCTCTCTCTCTCTCTCTCTCTTTCCCCCTCTTATATTATTATCTTTGCCACTGGCTCCCTCGCATGACCTAAAAGGAATACACTGGGGCTATTCCCCCACCCCTCCTCGTCTCATTTGGTAGATGCACTTAAAATAAATTCCTGAGCCATTCTGATTCCCACCCGAGCCTGTTCCCCCTTCAACCACCCAACCGTCCTCTTCCCCCTCCACCTCCACTCCCCACCTCTCCCCCCCCACCCAACCCTCCAGCAGCCAATCTCCACGGAATGACAGGGAACGTGGGAAGATCCTGATAGCTTTCATAGCTGCACCGTAAGGTTTATGAAACACACTTCTCGGCCAAATGAACCCATGCCGACTCGCCTCCCCGCCGCAGACCCCGGCGATTGGCTGAGAGCGCCTGGCTGGTCGGATGTGCTCTCCAGGTGGGTCCAGCGGGTTGCTTTGTTTCCGTTTGGCCTAGTTCCCTTCTGTCATATCTCTTGATTTTTTCCCCCTCTTCTCTTTCCTTCCTCCTCCTGCCTTCTGATAATTATCTTGTTTTTCTTTCTTTCTTTTTCTTTTTTTAAGCTACCATGTTTTTGCACTCACTATTTGATTGGCTGTAGGAAAATGGAGGAACTGGTCTGGACGCCTAGGTAGACCCTGGTGTAGGAGTAAAATAAAAACAAAAAACAAAGCAATGTGGAGAAGAATCAGGGAGTTGAGGTTTGACACTGATATTTTGGGGGTTTCCCACTTTCAAAAACAAAAGGCTGAATTCTTGGGTTCGAGTTCACTTGTTTCTTTCCTTTTGCCATGCTTTATTCTCTAACTAGAAGAAGGAAACATTAGGATTAAAATGATATCCTAAAGCTGGAGAAGTGGGCAGAATGGCGAAGAGGGGATTTAAAGAAAGGAAGGGAGAAATTTGTTAGAGAAATGGATGATAAGAAAACTGTAGCCTTTTTTTCACTTGTGTTTATTTATTCATCAGACGTTTGTTAATCCTGTCACTGACTCAAACCATAAGCATATTTTCCTATTTACCCCCCGACACACACCTTTTGTTGTTGTTATAATAAAAAAAAAAAGCAACAATTTTCAGAGCAGATCAAGATTTTTTATATATATATAAGTGAGGAAATGAATGACTATCCCCCTCATGACTTCCTCGGAAGAGCACAAAACCCAGTTTATTCCTTCGGGATTTCTCATTTTACTTTTGGAAGAAACATCAAAAATGTTGCGAGAAAATGCCGAGTGTGTAGCCATTGACTTTTGTCTAAAATTGGGCCAATTCAGTTGATGACATTTTTCCCCAAATGGAGGAAGCGTCCCCCATGTTTCTTTGATAAGGTGTTTTTGTGGAGATATGCATTCAATATCTCTGCTCTTCAAGGGTAATTCCTTCTCCCCCTCCCCCCTCCCACCCCCGGAAATGGTGCATCCAGTTAAATCATAACATTGTCTGTAAGTGACACGTTGGTAATGGAAAGCTGCGGGAGCCGGGTTAGGAACCGAAGGAGAATGGATGTGTGGCTGTCAATCTAGTGGAGTAGGTGGCACTGTGAAGCCACCACCACCAGGAGCGGACGTGTACAGCCAAGTGCTTTTGCAGAAGGGTCTCACATTAAGCCCTGTGGCATTCCTCAGGCAGAGCCTGTGTGTGTGTGAACAGTTACATCTTAAAGCAAAATGTGCCCAACACCACAGACATCCTCAGAGACAAAGGTACCCACAGATTTATCGATTTATCTGGAGCTTCCTATGCTATTTACCTGAGTGACCAGGACCTATAGACCTGGAGTGTGTTGCACACCAACCGCTAAGTGTGAATATATGGACATGTGCCTTTAGCTCATCACCATGGCTACAAATACCACGCAGATGAAACTGTAGATGTCCCTGGACCACAGGCACGCTGGCCTGAATGACGACTCCCATTGCAGGGATGTGTGTCATCTAAGCTCCAATTAGGACATCCTGTTGAGAAATCTGGAGAGGAACCAACTGTTCTAAGTGAACACAACACAGTGGGCTTGATTGTCCCATCATGAGGCCACACGGTACACCAGTCATGATTGGAACCATGGTGCCAGGATATTGGGGAAGTAACTTCGGGTTACAAGAAGCCAAGATGATCTGAGTTGACCTCCGTTAATGGAATCTATTTTAACAATAACTAGGGAAATGAGAAGAGTCTCAGAAGCACCCAGCATCAGAAAGAGCTAGAGTAGCACATCTGGGGACACTCAGCAGCTCTAATGGGGTAGCAGGCTGCCCTCGCCTCCTGGACTGATTGGGTCACCTTCTCACTCTTCTCCTGATCCTTTTCTGTGCATCCATGTCTACCTCTGCCAGCATCAAATCTCTGTTCTTGCCTCCACGCCTCTGTGGACTCATGGTCCAGCATCTTATGGCTTCTGCTCCCTCAAAGTCTGACCTTCCTTCTTTGTGGTTCACAGCATCTGCTTTTGAGCCCCTCAGCAGGTGTGAAGTGCACACAACACAAGAAAAAGGACCCGTGTGGTCATTCACCACGTGGGCCAAGACTCTTCACGGGCCACTAGCCCTATATCTATGGTTGCCTTGGGACTGGGGCAGGGGGCGTCAGGCCACAAGGTATAACAAAAGTATGAGGAGCTCTTCCCAAAGGGATATTATGATGGTGGGCCAGCTAGGTTTCTAGCCAGTACCTTCTATTGTTAGATGCTCCAGAGTCTTCAACTTAGTGCTGCACAAAAAAGAAGACCTTACCGAAGAAAGCCACAGAGGAAAGTATGCCTGTCCGCGCTACTTTCCCTAATGGCCTTTAGAATTCCCTACTTATGTTCAAAACAGATTAACCACAGATTCCCTGATCTGTGACCATTTGGGGCCCCACCAGTGACTTTTAAAGCTATCTCTTCAACCACTTTTTAGTGGTTTTGCATCCTGGTACAAAGAAACAGAAGAGGGGCGGGGAGGGAGGGAGAGAGAGAAAGAGAGAAAGAGAGAGACTTGATTTGTGGGAGGGACAGTTTGTCAAAGTCAACAAACAGCTCTTAAAAGAACAAAACCCCTTCATAACAATAACCAAATCTTTCTCCCACAGAGTTCTTCCCCAGACCTGTTGGCGGTTCCTAGATCCCCTCTTTAAGGGATTGACCCTCCAAGCATCCGTCTTCTCCGCACAGCTACTCATCTTTCAGCATTCTTCTAATTTTTCTAATTAATTCAGAGAGCACTTGGAGACATTTCCCATTTTGTTCACAGTTTGAATCCTGCTCTGATACATTCTCCCTACATGTCATGGCATTTTGAGCCGAATTCTTTCAGTGTAATAGATCTTCCGAAAGAGACTCAGATTCCTGTTTAATTTAGATGCCCAATCTGATTGTTGGTTCCAATCCAGTGATGGCTTTCATTATCGATGGTCCCCCATAAATCATAAACACTCCCATTAGGGGGACTGATCTGTGCTGGTTAACTGATCTAGAATTAGGGCACTCCTACATGATCTGATTTCTTCTATGATTGCTAAGGTAGCTTTTCTTGTGAATCAGTTGGTTTATTTCATGTGGAAAACAGTTCTGTTCTAGAGACTCCAATTATGTGGTGTGTGTGTGTGTGTGTGTGTGTGTGTGTGTGTGTGTGTGTGTGTGTCTGTATGTGTGTGTGTGTGTGTGTGTGTGTGTGTGTGTACGTGTGTGTGTGTACCAACAAGAAAACTCTGTCAGTTGGTTTTGGTGTCGATTTTGGTAACAGTTGTACATTTTCTCTCTTTACCGACATTCTTCTTTCAACGGCTGAGATCTCCTATTGTAACATCTGCAGTCTCCATTCATAAAGTTCCCATCTGGGTTTTTACACATGGACTGTAGTAGCGGGTCCTAGCGTAAAGCTGCACTTCTCTCATGTTTGTGCGTCAGGTGGATGTTTGTACCGTAACACAAGGACCGCGGAGGCAGCTCAGCTGTTCTCCCAAATGTGTGCCTTGGAGAGATCCAGTATTCCACAACGTGAAAAGCACAGATGTCCCCCTCCACTGCTGAGAATGCCTGTCATTCAGTTGCCACCTGTTCAGAAAGGGAGCTGCCAATGCAAAGTAGCAGCTTGTCACCAACTTCCCCAACTCAGACACGCTGATGAGCTCCTGCCCCTCAGTGCACATTCAACTGCAACCTGCATAAAGATGCCTCTTTCTCTCCCTCTCTCTGTCATAGTGGCACTCCAGGGAATGTTGCTTGGGCGGATAAGCCTGCAGCTCCACTTGTCTCTCTCAGCTGTGCCCCGACAGAGAAGGAGATCATGGGCATGAGGTGCCTCTCAGTTTCTCCCACAGACCATCCAATAGCTACATGGGATTTTCAGGCTTGATAGCCTTGCCACCCGGGAAGTCAAATGAGATACTTATTTCAATAAGGTGCGTCTGTGGTTTTGTCCTTGACTCCAGCCTCACCTTCAGGTCTCATAGATGCATACCTCACACATTGGTGGGGTAGGATAATGTTGGAGAAGAGTGGCCCCTGTTCCTTATTTCTTGCCTTTATCCTATAGTAGAATCTTCTAGCACGATCAAGGTCCAACTTCCAAGTCAGAATGGAGGTGTTCATTTCCCCTCCCTGCTGTTGGAAATGGTGAAACTGACTGTTCTCAACAGGGTCCTCTGCCCAGTGGTTGTTCCAGGTTAAAGCTCCTTCTCTAGGGACAGCCTGCATCATGCCTTTAGAGCTCCTTCTCCTATGTGATCTTCCTTTCATCTGCATCATGCATCACAATGTGACTTTTTTTGTCTACCTAGTCTTGGTACCCATACTCCACCTCAGGAAGCATTGCTCTCAGACGCACACCTCAGTAATCCTCATGTGCAAGAAAACCCCTCACAGTCTCTATATGCGAGACCCACTGTCATTGATACCTTCAACACAGACCCTAGAGGTGACTCCAGGCATCTTCAAACAACTCTGAAACCTACAATACATGGCCTGGCCTACTCGCCCCCCACGAGCCAAGTAATTACTCCTCGAGTGAACCATCTCTACTGCCCAAGTGCATGAAAATGCTCTTCTTTTAAAAACATGCTGTAGCCATTATTCTTCCATCAAGGAATCCTTTCTCAACTCTCTAGAAGTCAAAATTTCAAATCTTTTGGAAAAAGATTTTTTTTTTATTGACCTGTGCAGACATAGTGAAGAGCATAGGTCTTGAGTGTAGAGCTCACAAGTCAATGTTTGCATATATGCATGACATGCACAGGGTACCAAGTGTATATCAAGATGTTGAACACACCCAGTATCTCGGAAGGCTTCTTCACCCCCCCCATAATCAACATCTCCCTACCAAAGACCACACCACATGAATTAACCTGAAGAGAGATATTTTGTCTACTTTAAGTTTCAACTTTTTATTTATCATCTTCAATATTTAGTGAGTGTCAATAGAATTGTCACTATTTCTGTTATGCTTTTAAGAGACAATAAAAACATTTAGGAGGCAGCATGCCCAGAGGAGAAAGTCACAACTCAATACTTATATAAAGCACTGAAAAACACAAGCCATGGTGTTCTTAACACTAGGCAAATGCACAACCATAGGAGCATTCATAGTTTACAGGGAAGCACTTGCAAAGCTTCACACAACCAAGATGTCAAGTTATTTATACCTCAGTCAGCAAGATGGTTGAGTTGGAGTTGGAAGAGTCATTAGGCTGGGATTTTGAACTCAAGCTAGAATAAGCAATTTAGGCTCCAGATCAATTCCATTTTGTTTTGTTTTGTTCTTTTCTACAACCTGGGTGCTTGCTTGAAATCCCAGTACTTGGGAGGCTGAGACAGGTTGATCACAAGCTTGAGGCCAGGCTCAGAAATTTAGCAAGGCCCTCAGTAACTTAATGATACCCTGTTTCAAAATAAAAAACGAAGCCAGGTGTGGTGGTGCACACTTGTAATCCCAGCATTTGGGAGGCTGAGACCAGAGAATCCGGGTTCATGGCCAGCCTCAGCTACCTAATGAGGCCCTCCACAACTTAGGAAGACCCTGTTTCAAAATAAAGAATAAAAATAGTTAACCTAGGTTAGTTTCAAAGGTGCCAGAAGAACTGGGGGTATAGCTCAGAGGTAGAATGCCCCTGAGTTCCATTCCCAGTACTGCAAAAAAAAAAGAAGAAGAAAGAAAGAAAGAAAATAAAAGGACTGGGGGTATAGCTCAGAGGTAGAATGCCCCTGGGTTTAACCTCCATTACCAAAGATAGATGATAGATAGATAGATAATAGATAGTAAATAGATAAGTGAATAGATAAATCAATGGTATCTAGATAATAGATAGGTAAATAGATAAGTAAATAGATAAATCAATGATAGCTAGATTATAGATAGATGATAGGTAGGTAGGTAGGTAGGTAGATAGATAGATAGATAGATAGATAGATAGATAGATAGATAGATAGATATAGATGATAGATGAGTCATGCCTTTTATAAGCCATCCTCTTATAATCCTTCCTTCTTACCCCAGCACTGCCAAAGGTCCCTGCCTTTTTCTAACCATGTCCTTTGTGTTCTTTGACCTTTAGCAGCTATTATTAGGATTCCCAGGCACTCCAAAGTAGTAGTTCTTGAGATCTACAGCTGAGTCTTTCTTTCCCCAAAGGAAGAGGAGCATATGTGTAATAAACGTAGTTTCAGCAACTTTGTCAGAAGGTCTCCAAGTGGCTGAGGACTAAAGTTGGAGACAGATGTGTGTCTAACTGCACCCCCACCCTGTCTGCACACTGGTCGGATCACAAGGAGATGATGGTATCACCTCTAGGCTCCCCCTCCCCCCCAATCCCTTCTTAATTTGTCAGGTCCCGGCTGGCTGGGAAAAGAGAGCCTATGGAATTGACACGGAAAGTTAACCTGGGTTAGTTTCAAAGGCACCAGATGAACCCGAGGGGCAATCCAGAAAGTAGCAATGACAGGAGACTGTTATTGTCTCCACATGGAAGAGCACAAGGAGGAGGAGGTGGGCCTGAACCCAGGTACCTGCTACCTGGTGGCAGCTAGACTCACAAAAGAACTGTCTGGCAGAAGCTGGAATCATGGAGGGGAAGAAGCAGCTTCCAGTAGAGCTACCCAAGCAGAGGGCACAGGAAAAGGCAAGAAGGAGTGTCTGGCTTCTCCCTCACTCCCACCTTAGAACAGGGAGCAGAGCTGGAGAAAGGGATTACATGTGGAAGCCAGGAAGACAGTGACTAACCAATCCCCTTTCCCATCCCTCAGTAATCAATGGAGAGAAAATGTCCCTACTTTGCTATCGAGCTCATTTTCAGACACAGGTGTCTAAGAAGAGTGAAAGGCTAAGCTCTCAGTGCGTCTTTGTTTTCAGGGCCTGGGGACTTGCGAGTGGAGGCTGTGTGGAGGGGGCTCTGTCTTTCTCTTTGGGAGTTTATGGAGGCAGAGCCTTACTTTAGGATTTACAGGCTATCTCCGCTTCATAAATCAGCGGTGTGCGCTTCGTGCGTGCGAGTCTGCAAATTCTAAACTAATATGTCGCTTTCTTTCTGTCTAGCATCATATTTATGTGAAGGCCCCGTAAATTGTGCTCTACATTTCTGCAGCACGGCGACGATGAAAAGTGATGTTGCTAACAATAGGAAGGAACTGAAATTAAGATGCAAGAAAACAAAAATGAAGAAAAAGTCACGAGACCGGCAGTTTAAAGCAGTGCTTCAGCAAGGGGAGGGAAGCCAAGTGTTGGGTCTGCATTGAGCCACTTGGCCACTAAGCCGATTGGCCTGGCTTTGCTATGTCACAGGTGCCTCTTGTCAGGGTCCTCAGGATGACTTCTGGGTCAAAGGTGATGGGGGAAAGCATCTGACCCCTAACATCTTGGGGGGCAGGGGTGGATCTTAGGGACCAGTGCATTGAAGTGGGATTGGAAAGGCAAAACTGCCACTTTGAATGGCCAAGTTTCCAACCAGTGATTGGAGATATAAGTGAGACCCAAGCAAATGCTTTGCAGGTTTAAGCCAGGAATTCTGTGATTTCCTGGCTAGCTTTGCAGACTCGAGCAAAGTGGATTCCAGCCATTCCATCCTAGCCAAAGCATTCTTATCAGACAGACTTTAGTGTATTTTCTGCGTACCAGCTTCTCCCCTTTGTCTCCAGTTCCTAGAAGGTTTGGCTGTCCCAGAGCTAAAGAATAAGTCTGCTAAGCATTTCACTTGATGGCAGAGGAGGACGATTTAAAAGGGAACCCACCTCAGTACAGAGCACCTTGCTTGTCTGGTAGGATATTTGCTTTTTAGATTTGTTTATTATATTTGAAAACTGACTGAAACACCATGTTATGCATTAGACCAAGGAATAAAAGGTAATATTTTAACATGCTAAAGGAATTCTGCCAGCCAGTCATAAGTATCAATCCATCACAATTATTAGAAACAATGTACTCTGCAGTAGAAAGGAGATACAGCCAATATGTAGACACACACTAAATAAATTCCCAGGTAGACTAGCTGTTTCCTTCCTTGCCTAGGTAAATGCAAAAACTATTTACACAGAAAAGAAATGGCAAGAGGTGCTACTCTACACCACACTTTTTTTTCCTGGTTTCAGTCATTCATATAAGTCTCCAAGTAGAACTTGTATTTAATACCCCAAATTCCCTCTTTTTTTTTTTTTGGTGGTACTGAGAATTGAATCCAGGGACATTCTAACTCTGAGCTACACCCCCAGCCCTATTTTATTTTATTTTATTATTTTGAAACAGTCTGGCTAAGTTGCGGAGGGCCTCCCTAACTTGCAGAGGCCACCCTCGAAACTATGATCCTCCTGTCTCAGCTTCCCAAGTACCTGGATTACAGGTGTGCACCACCACACCTGCCTCTGATTTCTCTCATTAAAACAGTTTAGGCCTGGATTTGGGGGCTTACTACACACAAAAAAATAAGTTTATAAGAGTAACGATGATGTGTGGGCATCAACACAGGGCCTTTGGGGAGGGAGAAATGAAGTGGACTTTGCCCTTCTTTATCAAATGGACTTTGCCCAAGTGTGTATGCATGCACCAGGACACCCAAGATGGTTTCTGTTCCCTCTCCTTTCTTTTCCAGCCCTATCATCATTAGCAGAGAGAATGCCGCCGGAGGCCGCCCCTCTTTCCTGAAGCCCTTTGCTTTACATAAGCCCGCTAGCAAACCGCTCCGTTCATATTGATGTAGACATTACCACAAATCGCCACTTAGGGACCTGAGCGAATTGACTAACTGGTTTCAGATCCAATACACATAACTTGATCAGACACAAAGTTTAAGTACACTTGCCGCATGCCAGCTACACCTACCGGGAAGTGACTAGGACTGCCAGTTTTAAAGAGGCCTTAAGAGGGACCGGGAGGAAGGCACGTAAACCAAGGGCAGCTCTGGAGGTTTCCAGAAGAGACCAAAGTAAAACAAACAGACAGACAGAGAGACAAAAGAAATGAGGCATTCAGGGCAGGGAGCAAGGCAATTTCAGAAGCTGCATATCCGGATACCTTAGTCCAGGGTGCACTTGATACAATTTTCATTAACTGGGCATTTTTTATTTGTGTGGTACTGGGGATTGAACCCAGAGGCATGCTACCTCCAAGTTACACCCCCAGCTATTCTTATTTTTTGTTTTGTTTTGAAATGGGGTCTCTCTAGTTTGCTGAGAGTCTTTCACTGAGTTGCCGAGACTGGTCTCGGACCTGTGATTCTCCTGTCTTGGCCTCCCAAGTACTGGGATTACAGGCATGTGCCGTCATGCCTGGCTTACTGGGCTTAAAAAAAAAAAAAAAAATATATATATATATATATATATATATATATATATATATATATATATATATATATCTTTATTGGTGCATTGTAAGCATGCATCATAATGCGGTAGAGAGCGATAGGAACATACATGCACACAATACTTGGTGTGTTTCCTTCAGGATCCCATCCTATTCCCTCCCATTCCCTGTTCCTGTCATTGAAATTGGCATTGATGATTCTATGTACATAGCATTGTTGGAACTGTTGCCTTCATCAAGTCTTCTTCCATCTCTTCCCCTGCCCCCTCCATTGCTCCACTGGAGTCTTGTCTGCCTTTATTTGTGGGATTTTTAGCCTCTCTTTCAATGGCTCTGAGGTCTAGGGACTGAGTATTAGATGACAAGGGAGATCGTGAACTCGGATCAGAAAAGTCTCATCGGGCCATGGGTCAGCAGCATGTGCCTGGCTCCTGAGGCGGCCGTGACCCAGGGACAATGACTTTTGAGTCCATGGTCTTCTCAGGAGCTAGGAATTTGCCCAGATAGATCTGAGCAAGGGCTTTGGTGAGAAGGACAGGTTGATCATGGAAGGTCAGTGCACTGTGTGGCCAAGGGCCATGTGAGCCTGGGGGTCCCTGGGACAGTGGGCCAGCCCCATCCTGATTGAGTCACCTGATGAGGCAGCTACTCTGTTCCCACCTTGTCCAGCTGTTACTGATGTGAGGAGAGAGCTCAGTGCCCCTCGCCCCTTTGGTGTATAAATTTTCGTTTTCCTTTAGTTATCTAGGAAGTGGAGAATTTTGCTTTTCTGTGATGCAAAGCTTTCCTTCATTATGTTACATAATAAAGCTTAGAAGGCTGGATGTGCAAGTGGAGTGATCAGTTGGGCAGGGACTCGTGGAAGTTTCTGGGGGAAAAAAGAATGAGAAAAAAAAAAACCTTTTGCTTCAGGTTGTGTGCATGAATCTGTTTGCATAGATGTGTGGGGTTGGAGTGGAGCAACGTTGATAAGGGAGAACCAGATAGGATCCTGGCAAGAAAGGGATGTATGCTCTATTAGAAGCAGACCAGACTAACAACTATGATACAACAGGGGATTCGAGAAATTCTGCAAGTTAAAACAGAGCAGAAGGGAGCCATTAGTTCCAAGCACAGAGGTAAAAATGGTTAGACTTCAAGAAGAGGGATTGTAGTAGAGTACAAAGCCCTTAGAAATTGGAAGAGTAATTCTAACATAAGCATAGACAGAAATATTTCTGTTTCTTTTATTATGTTATATAAACATTTTAGATTTTTAGTTGATTATCCTCTTGTTTAATGTGCATATATTAATCACCTACTATGTAATCCAGGCACAGAGGACATGGTGAGAAAAAAAATATCAATGTGGCTGGCGACCAAGTAGAATTTTCAGTCCCAGGACAGTTGTCTAGGAACAGATAGTGGGAGGTTTGAGGGATTCCACAATGAAAGCTTAATTCTCACACACTGAAGCAGCTGAACTTAAAGAGGACTTTAAAAGTGATGTAATAATGACAACAAATAATGGCAAAACATACTGGGCACCAGGAATTATGCTGGGGGATTTCTCTAAATAATATCATGTAATCCTCACAAACATCTTAAAAGGGAGAGCCTTTATTTCCATCTTGCATTTGTGGCTTAGAGAGGCTCAGGAGTATCTCACATGTGATTGAGGAGGTCCTGGGTTACAAATTTAAGTATACCTCATCCCAGATTCTTCAGTTAACTGCTGCTTCCTTGGTGGGCAATGTGGAAGCTGAACCAGGGCAGAGAAGGACTGACTTTGGGAATACCACCTAGAGAAATAACAACAAACACATTATTATTGTCTCTGTCAACATGCTCACTGATATAATCCAAACAACTGATCACACAGCTCAGAGGAAGGAAGATTTCTTTGCTCACAGCTTTTTGGAGATTTTGGGTTCAGTGCATGTAAGGCTGAGGTCTGTGGAGCTCAGGACATGGCAGTGGGAAGGAGGGAAGGAGGGAGAGAGAGAGAGAGAGAGAGCAAGAGCGAGCAAGAGCACTCTGCTCTCACATCATGGAAGACAGAAATAAGAGAACAAGCACGCAAGGGGATTCAAAGACAAAATCACAGTCCGTAAGTCCACACCCCCAGGAACCTACCTTCTTCAGCCACATTCCACCTGCCTGTGTCACCACCCAGTAAACCCATTACAACAGATGTATCTGCCAATGGGATTACAACCCTTATGACTTAATTATATCAACTTTGCACATTAATACATGAACCCTTCAGAGGATATTCTATAACCATGATGATATGATGATGATGATAATGATGATGATGATGATGATGATGAAGAAGAAGAAGAAGAAGAAGAAGAAGAAGAATGAGTTACAGTAAATGTACCTCTCCAAAAGCAGAATAGGGTGATGGAGAGAAGTATCGATTCCAGACTCTTGTTGGAACTCAAAATGTCTAGAATTGCATCCCATGTAGGATTTGAAGGGAGGGGCATAAATCTGTGATGTAAAAAATTCTATAAGGCTTCCTGTCTTTGGGTAATATGTTAACAGAAGTATTGGAGTTAATGTTATGATTCTTATGTGGATTTCTTAGTAGATAAAGCAAATGATATTATTCTTCTACACTGAGTTTCAGAAGATTCCTGGTAAAATTGTTAGCATGCATCCTGATAGTATTTCCATGAAGTTTAAGGTATGAAATATAAAGGCTTTAAAATGCTCTTACATATGTACTTGAATAACTACAATGGAATTTTGTAGGAATTGTTCCTGCAACAGAAATTTGTAACAAATATATAAATAGGGCATCTCATATTTTTTCAGATGATATGCTTTTTGTATTTAAACAGCACAAATGGAGACACCATAATCATTTTGTGATTTTATTAAAGGGTAGTTTAGACAAATTTTGACATTGTAGAATATAAGATTTTGGTGTCTGATCCCTACTCTTGAAAGAATGCTAATACTGTTGCATTTATTATGAGCTTGGTTTTATTCCATTGAAGAAAAAAATGATCTGAAAGAAATTTTGTTTTAAGCATCTGAATCAGAATTTTGTTCTTTTTTAAAAATAAAGTTATATTACTGTTTTTGCTCTTATAGTTCTATTCTTTAAAAAATTCAAGGAAGACTATTTTGAAACTAGAAATTACTTGTGAATATTTTCCCTTCAAACTGAATGTAGAAGAAAAATTTCTGAGATAATGCTGCTTAAAATAAGGAAGTTGAGGAAGAAAATTTCTAGCAGTCAGTGGTATTTGTTGCAATTTGAATCGAGTACATCAGGTAACGGGGTATGCGATATTAATTGCTGAATTATTTCAGACCTTTGAAAGGCAAATTTCAGTGCTTTTATAAATTATGCTGGATTCAGTTGGAAAAAAGCCCTAAATGGGATGATCTAGAGAAGATATGGAATCATTTCTACGTTGCTCATCTCACTTTGTCATAAAATGATCTTTTTAATGAACTTTCAGTTCTTAAATCATATCTTAATGAGAACTTGCTAGCCAGATGGGATAGAAAAAAAGATCAGATATAGTTGAATGTGCATATACATTTTCATCAGGAATACATTAGATTCCCAAACATAAGGAGAGCACAGAACTGTCTTCTCTCACTCTCTGGTTTAAATGCCAGGCTTGAGAAGCCATTTTCCCTAATTAGTATATTTTAGATATCAGATAAAATATTGATATTCAAGTGCTGAGATATTTCCTGATAGTCCAAATAAATTACTCAGAAACTTAAGTGTGGAAAACTAAATGACTATTGGAAATAATACTAATAATAGTAAGAGTTTGCTAGATGTCAGATACTCTACTACATATCTCGTATGATTTTATTTAATCTTCACAACATCCATATGATACAGGAGCTACTATCATTTTCACTTTATAGATTAAAAACCCGAGGTTAAACATGTTGCTAGGGGCCATTGGCTAGTAGGTAGTTACACTGGCATTTGATTCTAGAACAAATGCTCTTCATCCCCATTCTGACTTGGCAGTTCTTGTGGTTTGAATTTAAAAGGCCCTCCATATATCATGGAAACAAAGCAGCCATGTTGGAGGTGGGGCTTGGTTGAGGAGGGGTCCCTGGGGGCATGGTCTTGGGGATTTTATATATGATCCTCCCTCTCCTTTCTCTCTTGCTTCTGGCCTCCATCATGTGAAAACAGAGGACTTGCTCTCTTCCTCTCTCTGCTTCCCACCACCATGCCCTGAGCTCCACAGATCCAGCCCACTATAGACTAAACCTCTGAAATCTCCAAAACTGTGAGCAAATAAACCTTCCTTCCTCTAAGTTGTGTGGTTAGGTTTGGGGGGCCACAGGAGTAAGAATGCTAACTGAAACAGTGTTCTCACAACTGAGTGTATATTAAACATCCACTTCAATAGTGATAAGGTAATAAAAATTAAAAAAAAATGATGTTGGGGCTGACAGGCAACTATGGCTGGGATTTGTACTACCTGCCATACAGGTATACTCTCTGGGCATTCATCCCTAAATTATACTCAATGTCCTGGAATAGAGAAAATTTCTCCCAGTGAAGTAAAAAATTCACCCCATCTTCCATGCTTCTTTCACAGTCAGGATCCTAAGGCACAACCATTGAGATTTGCCTCTGTCTCTAATATCAGCACCTTCTCTGTTATTTCTGTGGCTTCTTTTCTTTTCTTTCTTTTTTGGTACTGAAGATTGAACCCAGAGACATTCCACCACCAAGGTACAGCACAGCCCTTTTTCCACTTTTCATTTTGAAATTGCTGAGGCTGGCCTTGAACCTGTGATCCTCCTATCTCAGCCTCCCCCAAAATGGGATTGCTGGCAGGTGCCACCATACCAGGCTACTTCTGTGGTTTCTCCAGCATGGGTTAGCCTTGCTCTGTAATGAATAAACCCTGCAACTTGGACTGGCACTATTTGGAGTGGGGGTGAAGGAAGGATAGAGGGTTATTATTGCTAAGTAATAAATCACCTTCAAATTAGAAGCTAAAACCAAAAATGACATATTTGTTTAATATTCTGTAGGTAGACCATTTGGGCTGGACTTAGCTGGAACAATTCATTTCTGTTCCTCCAAGTGTTAGCGGAGCATAAATGTCTGGGATTGCAGGTGGTTCGGCTAGGGCGGCCAGACCTCTCTCTGCACATGTGTTCTCTTCTTCCAGAAGGCTAGTGTAGACTTTGTTCACAGGATGCTAGAAGGATTCCTAGCACATGGCCAGAAAAGACAAACTCCAGTGAATGAGCTCTTTTCAAAGCAAGTCATATGGCCAAGCCCAGCATTCACGTGGAAAGGGACTAAACAATCACGTAGATATGGAGAGGTCTGTTCCACTGGGTCATTGCTACAACAGACAACAATAAAAAGTCCTATTAGGATTGGTCCAGAAGACATTTGAGCAACTGTGTCTGCAGTACCACACCCAATCTATCCATTATCAATGCAGTTCTTTGATATTCAAGGCTCTCACCGATGTGATTCCTTCCCAAGATTCTCTTTTGTAAGCTGCTACTCAAGAATCCTCTACTCTTTCCCTTGTCTCTATTCACAGTCCCTTCCCATTTCCACGAGGTCAGACCCTTGCTATTTCTAAATAGCAAGCTATTTTGGCTCAAGGAATGCTATTCTTCTACCAAACTCCAATATCTAGTACCATTTCCCATCATTTCACTTCTGCTATTGATGTCATTTTATAAGCCTTATTTTCCCAAGCAGGCTTTATGTGCGATATAAACCCAAGTTATAAATACCCGGTAACCTGAATTGAATAGAGCTTATGGTGGAAGGAATTTGCCTCAGTGTTTAACTGTGAATTTCTTGCAAGAGTTAAAGTGGTCTTGTTCTGAGTTATGGGGAAAGCCAGACATCCTAGAGTGCATGCAGTGGATTGAAGTAGGTATTCTTTGCAACATCGGAAAGATAAAAGCAAATTCTATTCCTGAACAGAAAAAAGTATAAAAAAAAATAAAACAACAAAAAATAAAACTAAACAACAACAACATAAATGGGGAGATTCTAGATATAACAAGAAACAAAGATGGTTCTGGGCTAGAGTAAAAATTTCATCATGAAATAAGTAAGTGCCATCCAATTATGTTGGAATGCACACTGGTCTATCTTTGTGTTGTGGAATCTCTGGAGTTATGGAATTGATAGGCTTTCCTGCCAAGCAAAATTCCCCAGTGCAGAAACAGCGTTGGGGAAGTGTTCCCAAGTTACACTGTAGGTCATCACTTAAGCTTTCAGGATAACTAGGTGGCATTCATTTCAGATGCATGTTTATGGCTCAGCTACCATGTGTCAGGCACAGTGGGGGGGACTGGAGACGGTGGTGAACAGGAGAGAGGTGGTTCCTGCTCCCCTGGTGTTCCCAACCTTGGAGAAATGATCAGGCAGTTGGGAACTCAGTGAGAAGTTCTAGCATTGGGCACTCTGAGAGTACGTAGGAGACTTGGGGGATCAAGAAAGAATGGAAGGCTGCAGGGCGAAAGTAATATCTAAGCAGAGACCTGAGAAAAGAAGTCAAGATGGGCCAGCCTGAGGGTGTGTGTGTGTGTGTGTGTGTGTGTGTGTGCGCGCGCGCACATAAGCATTTGCACACACAGATTCTTGGGGCAGTGTGGGGACATCCCAGTGGGCAGAGGGAATAGTTTGTGCAGAAGAAATGAGAGCATCATATTAAGTTCGAGACATTGAAAGACATCTTGTGAGGCTGGAGCTCACTCTTGTAGAGGGAAGAGAGAAATAGAGCTATGAAGGCGACTGAAAGCCAGGACACCATAGACCTTGCTACAGGCTACATCCAGGGGAAGATCTAGAACAAAAACCTAAGCACAATCACAATTCAGCGATGAATTTATTTTCTCTGGAATTGTGGAGAGTTTTTGTTTTGTTTTGTTTTTTCTTCCCCCACACAAGGTCTTCTTCAGCGACTCAAAACCAGTGTTGCCCCTAACAGTAGAATGTTCTTTGTTTAAAGCTAACAGGAGCTGGGTGTAGGGGCACACACCTCTAATTCCAGCTACTTGGGAGGCTGAGACAAGAGGATCACAAGTTTGAGACCAGCCTGGGTAACTTAGCGAGATCTTGTCTCAAAATAAAAATTTTTAAAAAATGAATAGGATTGAGGATGTAGGTTAGTGGTAGAGCACCCCTGGGTTCAACCTCCAGTACAAAAAAGTGGGATAAAATAAAACAATCTAGCCAGCAATGGGAATGGCTACTACTCATCACTAAAATGGGTTTTAGACATTACAGATGGAAAAGGAAACAGAATCTTGGTTGGTTACTTCCCCCCAGACCCTATCCTGGCCCATCTGCAGGGACATTGTACAAGCAATTTGTCCTTCTATCCTACTCATTTTTCAGCCTCCTATTTGACTTTTCTGTGACCTGACCTACTTTTTATTCTTCCTCATGTTTTCGTGAAATTTCCAAAAGTATGCAACCAGCCATCTGTTCTTTCTTTACCCTTTGGAGGACAAAAATTGGTGGGGTCCTTTTGTAGCTGTCTCTGAGGATACTTCAAACCTTAATG
The DNA here is from genome assembly GCA_004027655.1 of Graphiurus murinus. Taxonomy (NCBI): domain Eukaryota; kingdom Metazoa; phylum Chordata; class Mammalia; order Rodentia; family Gliridae; genus Graphiurus; species Graphiurus murinus. The sequence goes on along the minus strand of PVLC010001833.1, from coordinate 46,049 downwards.
AAAATTCTATTTTTTTGTTTTTTGTTTTGTTGTTCCTTATGGGAAATGCTGTCTGGTTTTAAAGGCACATATATGGCTGTATCTTTCCACTTATCCGAGTGGAAGGTTCCTCTTCCTTACTGTATTTTAACATGGTACGTTTTTATGCGATATAAAGTAGAAATCAAGTGTAAAGCAGTGCATGAGATGTCCCTTAGTAACTGGAGGTGCATAAATGAAAGACATTGTATTTCCAGAGAGGCCTTTTCCATAGGGAAATTGGAAGTTGATGGTTTTTAAAGGAGACGACGCTTTTGAAACTATGAGTCCCCTACTCTTCCCAGGCAAACACATCGTAGTTTTCAGGATGCAGTTCTGTGTCACCCAACCCTCCCCCCTCACCGTGACACCATGGCTCTCATCTGGGGTAAACTTGACCCTGAGCTGACCAGTCTCTTTCTCTCTTGCATGCCACACAAAGGGCTGAGCTCATCCCCCTGTCATCTGATATTCCAGTGGCCCATCTGGTCACAGGCACCTCGTTCCCTGGGACACGGAATTAGGCCATCTCCAGGGAATGCCGAGGGCAAAAGTCTCCAAACCCTTTCTGCATGAGTTTGGGGCTTAATGCATCCTGATCGGAGGTTTTCAAGCTGGTATCTGAATTGTTAAGAGATTAGAGCCACCCAGAACTTCAGACTCTTTGGAAGTGAGACAGAGGACAAAGCCTGGCTGTATCCCAGGAGACATTCATTGGAATAAGGACAGGATACTCCTTGGGAAGAAAAGTGTGGTCCCCAAGATAGGAGCTCCAACACTCCTTTCATCATTGGGAGCTCCGGGCTCTAGTGAGGGTCCCAGGACAGCTGCACCTTTCTTACCTGCAGACTCTGGGCTCTGACACAGATAAGGAGCTGCTTACCCTGCAAACTGGACTTTCCCATTCTACTCACCCCCCATAACCTTGCAAAGCGGACATCCTTGCAACCAAGTCCGCACACCGTCTAGCGGGAGATTTCAGACTGTTTTCTTATTACTAAATGGAGAGGTATTAACAACACAATGCAGAAATTAAAAAAAAAAAATAAGGCAGAGGGTAGGGAGTAGGGGGTGGGGGGAGAAAAGAAAAGACAGCCGCCTGCTCTTTTCTTCTTGGTATTATTATTTGTGACAAAGCCCTCGGTCCATTTTTCTTCATAATTTGCAGGACTCCTAATGGGAACAGCACCTCCCAATTACCATGGCTGCCAAAGGCTAATTTGGTTACCCTCCAGATCCACAATAGCGAAACTGTGTCGAGCCTTTGTCGATATTTGCATACTATACATACCAGGAATGTAAAACAGCTGCCTAGCCCCTCTCCCACTATCATGGCAATTATGGGTCATTAGCTCGGGGCCCCCCTTCTCCCTTTTTCTTGTTCCTGTCTTCCAGGGTCTGGTAGGCAGTGGTAGGCAGCTGACGGATTTGCAGAGACAAGAAATGAGAAAGCTGGAGCTGCGTGGCCTATTTGTTAAGAGTCAGAGGCTGACGAACTGCCACTTGAATTGCAGGAACACAGCCCTGCGCTTTTATTTCTTGATTACCTCTCCTCCTCCTCCTCCTCCTCCTCATCTTTTCTTCTGCCCCCTCCCAGCCCCCCTGCCCTGGCTCCCCCTTACCCCTTCTGGGGGAAGACTCTTGGAGGGTCAGCACCCAGCCCTGCACGTGTCTACGTGTATGTATTTGTTTTAGCAGTGAGGCCTGGACCTCTCTGCCAGGAGTGTGCCGACATTGGCGCTGGGAGATACCCTTCTGGGAACCAGGTCTCAGACATATGCAAGGCTAGCCAGCTCCCAGCCCCCAAGCTGACCCACATTTAGAAGCATCTAAGTTTTCTCCTTGAGTCTTAACCCCCGAGAGGAGGGAGCGGTGGGGGGGGGGGGGAGAAAAGAATAAGAAGGGGCTTAACCATGAAGCTCTCTCTTTTGCAACAGTGGGTTGCGTCTTGCAGTAGTTAATGGAAAGTTATGGTTTGGGATATAATTTTTCCCCTTCAAGCTGCTAATTTTATTGACAATATGGATAGATTGAAAGACCCGAAGCTTTTGTGTTGTTTTGTTAAAGCAAATAAGTGAGGCACAAATGTAAATTACATCTCCAGGTTCACATTAGAGGTTTGCAAATAATACTGAGCTAATGGTTATTGCAAAGGAAAATAGCGCTGGGATCAATATTCTATACAGTGGAAGGCGATACCGCTCTCTCTTTTAATCACCTCATTGCTGAAATGGCATTGAAATTTGAAATCTCATTTTCTCCATTTGTACAAATTGAACATAAATCACCATGAGTGAGGGGAGGTGGCAGGCAGCTTCACTCTTTGCAGGATTGGATTACTAATTAGTGTTGGGCTCAAGCCCTGTACCATGGTCGGGGAGAGGCTTCCCAAGACCTCTGGCCAAATAAATGTGAGGGGCTCTGGGTGTGGGGGGGAGGGGCTGGGTCCCTCCAGAGGGGAGTGGGTGAGGCCAAAGAGAGGGAGACAAAGGGTGGAAGGTGTCCTGGACCCTTGCATAGTGGTGGTACTTCCTGGGTCCAGATGCCAGCTTCCCAGCATCCCTCTAGATTTCAGTGGTGTCAGGACACAGGAGATGTCAGCTTCCAAGCCTTGCATTTATTTTCCCTGTGGCTGTGGGAGTAGGAGCCAGGGTATCAGAGGATGACAAACCCTACTGCAGAGGATGTGGCTGTGACGTCTCCAGCCCACAACACCATGCCACTCTCTACCACCTCCCCTCTGCCCTACCCCAGCCTCTGCTGTGTGCACTGGGCCCTGGGCGGCTCTCGCAGCTCTGCACAGAGTGATGGGTGTTGTTTACAGAGGCAGGATGCAGGCATGTCAAAGGCCTCCCACCTTGTACCCACTTGAGCTCCGTTTTCTCAAGTCCCTCCAAGGTTCCATGCAGTGAACTTAATTCATTGCCCATGGGGGTCATCATGAGAAATGAGCTTCAGACCCTTTTTCTCCCTCCTGGAACTGTAATCTCCCATGACCAAGCATTCCTAGGCTGGGCAGATATGGGGTGGGGTTGGGGGTAGGGGTGGCTTATTTTGTAGGTAGCCAAAGATGGCTGAGAAAGTTGGCTTCTGTCATCCAGGAGATGAAGAAGGAGGGGCAAGGGAGCAAGTCCTCCACTCGGCTAAAAGAACTTGTGGAGTTGAGACTTTGTCCTTAAAGACTAGGGCAGAGTCATAGACAGTCCTTAACTCATCCTTGCATCTGGCCACTTCCCTCTCCCTTGAAGTAAATAACATTCTGCTGGGTGATTAATGGAAGACATTTAGTTCATTAAACTTGATACCCAGAGGGCAGGATGAGCTAGTCAAATATTTATATATTTCTACATAAGGCCAATTCCATAAGGGCCAGTGTATGCAGAACAACCAAAAAATGGGGCAAGCTAGTGTCCATTGAGGCAGAGCCCCAGCAACGGCTGCTAATGCCCATGTGCCCTGCTGGAGCCTGCGGGTCACCGTAAGATTTGGAGAAAGGCATGTTTTCATTCTCAGCCAGGAACGCCATTTAGGAGGCCACAGGGCCCTGCCCTAGCTGGACAGGGCAACCAGCCAGACTCAGAGACAGCCATGACGTCTGGAACGCACAAAGCACAGGCCTCTACCTGCCGGTACATGGGGCGGGGGGGGGGGGGCAAAGTGACTGTCATAGGCTTCTGGACACCCCCGGGAAATTTCCACGTTTTCCCTCATCCTCAGTACAGACAGGAGAAGTTAAAAATAAGGGTAGGCTGAGGTGGGGGGGTACTAGAAACAAGGTTCATTACCTAGGGTCCCTCTCACCTATTTCAATAGATGAAAGTACAGAAAATAAAGCCAAACCCATCCAAACAGTAAGCAGGTGGTAGCCGCTAATAGAGAAGAAATAAAAACCTTTTAGAAATCAGAGCCAACTACAAACAACCCTGACAAAGTGGAATGAAAGTTCTGAACAATCAGTTCAAAGAAAAGGGTGTTTGAAATAAACCCTTAAAAACATTTCAAATGCTGAAGGAAAAAAAATAGTAGAGAGAGCTGCTTTAGATATTTGAAGGCAGGATGACTTAATCGGGAGAGAGGATTTTTTTTTTCTTTTTGGGTTCTACTGAGAAAAAAAAGAAGGAAGGAAGAAAAGGAAGGGAAGGAAGGAAGGAAGGAAGGAAGGAAGGAAGGAAGGAAGGAAGGAAGGAAGGAAAGAAGGAAGGAAGGAAGATGGAAGGGAGGAAGGAAGGGAGAGAGGGAGGGAGGGAGGGAGGGAAGGAAGATGGAAGGGAGGACTCCTTGAAGGCAGTGAGGTGTTCAGCTGCAGATCAGGTGCATGTGGGTGGCCCGGATCACCAGTCACCAGTCCACCACCTGGGCTGACCTGGGCTTTTAACTTCCCAGTGCCTCCCTTTGCCTAGCTATAAACTGGGGTCTCTAATAGGCATGTCCTCTCACTCGTCCCCAGGTCCCGGAGGAGGAACAATAGGATAATGGACCTACCCTTGGGTGGAGAATGTGTCACTGCCATTTGGTGCCCTCCACCTTGAGAGGTCAACCAGGTATCCTCCTGAGGCCGTAGGGGGAGGCCCCTTTTAAGTGAACTTCAACATTTACTCATTCATCCATCCATCCATCCATCCATCCATCCATCCATCCATCCATCGATTCGTCCATACATTCATCCGTTCATTTGTTCATTCATTCATTCATTCATCTGTTCATCCATTCATTCACTCACTTATTCATTCACTCACTCATTCATTCATTTATTCACTCACTTATTCACTCATTCATTCACTCATTCATCCATCCATCCATCCATCCACCCATTATATTAGGTATGTGTCATGGCCCTTGATGGTGACCAAACACACCGCCCCCTCCCTCAGATTGATCACAGGTGGAAGGAGGCAGGCAAGTGACTAGGGACCAGCGTGGGATGTGCTAGGAAAGCAGGGTAGAGGGGCTTCAGGAGGAGGCTGCGCTCATTCCCAGCAGATGGGCTGGGAAAGGCATCTGAGGCCAAGGCAATGGTATGTCTAGAGGATCAGAGGGATGAGTTTGGAGACTCATGGCAGGGGTTGGGGTCCAAGAGCAGAGTGGAGACAGTGTCTGAAGTGAGAAGCAGGAGCTTGACCAAAGAGTGTTTGTATAAGTTAAGAAGTGTGCTCCGCGCTGGCGGTCAACCATTATGGTGGTTCCTGGGTCCTCAGCAACCCAGGAGTCCTTTGTTTTTCTGAACCAGAATCCTGATTAGCAGGTGGTTTCCATCCTCAAGTTCCTCTCATTGGTAAAGAAGGCAGGGTGGATACAGGTAGGCACCCGGCACTCTCTTTTCCAAGCTAGGGGGCTTGGGTTTTATCTGGGGTGCGGTCTGTGACCAGGATCATGAGGAGGTCTATTCAGCTTGCTGCATCTGCATCCAGCAGATGTGTGGACCTCCCTCGTCAGTTATGTAAGAGCCAGGTGTCCTAAGGGATCCGTACACAGAGAAACACTTCAAAAAAGAGAAGAAAACTTAGAAAGCGCTCGGGTGAGAATTAAACCCAAGGATCCAAGCACAGAGGGTATCCACGAGGCCCCATTTGCCCAAGCGAAACCTGTCGCATGCCTTATGCCTCGGCACAGGCGCCAGCATAGCATTTGTCCGAGGAGTTTACTCTTATTGTTATTTTTAACAGAAGGTCATTATTTGTGGTTACATTATGCCTTTAGGCCTCTGTGTTATTCCACCAGCTCCTGCCAAGGTCTCATGAGATGCAATTTCAATGAACAGAGTTCTCATTTTAACTGATGAAGAAGTCTTCCAGGAATGACCCCTTCCTGGTGCCACAGTGTTCTATATGCAAGGAAGCTGGCCCCCTTGCCCATCTTCAGGGCAGCAGGCAGGTGCTTGTTGGTGATGCACAGTGGGGTCGGGGGTGAGCATGTGGGCGGAGCTTCTTAAGTGAGAGGTGGCTGCGGCGGCTGCTGCTCTACCATCCACCTCTGGACACAGGCACTGTATGCCACTAAGATGCCTGTCAGTGGCGTGCAAGGGCACTGTGGATACTCTAGGGTACATGTCAGGGAAAATGCGGGTCTGTCCATGCCACACGGGGCATACGGGGGGCTGGGCGACCCTGCCAGAGAACGTGGGAAAGTCTGAATGCCTGGGCAACATCAGTTCTGTCACTTCTTGTACAATTTAAAGCAGCAACTATTTATTTTACTCTTTGTTACTATTTTCATTTCAAAATAAAACTTTGGGGGAAGCAATGAGATCCCCAAACCAAAAGCGCACGTTTCATGACTAGTTGCTGAATTTCCCTTTCTCTCTTAACTCCATGAACATGAAACTTCCACAAAATGTTTATCAATACTGCCCAGCCACTGTGGTACATGACCACATTCAAAAAACAGAAGTTAAAAATTGCTAACAAAACATCAGCCTCTAATTAAAACAACAACAGGAAAAAAACCCAAAACAAACAAACAAACAAACAAAAAAACAGGTCTAAGAGTATAGCTCAGGGGTAGAGTGTGGGCTTAGCAGGAACAAGGACCTGAGTTCAATCCCCAGCATGTGCACATGTCTGTCACCACCACTGTGAGTTACATTATGACATGAGACTATAATGCACCAATAAAAGTATAAACATAAAATTTAAAAAATGTAAAATAAAAAAATCAGTAATTTCTTAAGAAGACTTTCTTGTTGATGATGAATTCATATGAATCCTGCAGAAGGTGGGTTTGCAGATCCCTCTAAAAAACACAATTTACTTTTTTTTTTCATTTATATCAAATGACTCAAGGTTTGTTTATCTAAAATCCACTCATTTTCAAAATGAGTTTTCTTATATAAGGAAAACACAAAAGGTGACTGCATTTAATGTGTTGGCACTTTAGGCAAGAGAGAAACTACCAACAGTTAAAAGAATATGTATTTTATCCCTGTCATTAAGGGATTTCATAAAGAAAATCAGTTAATTTGAATAACTGGTTTACATTTTTCTACTTGCAAGTGGAAATCAAAATAAAGACATTGGAAATTTTATTCCAAAAGTGAAGCATCTGACATTGTTTTACTAGTGTAAGATTAATTTTTTAATGAACTTTTTAGCTTAAGATTGAAGGTGAAATTATTTGTTTTTGTGGTAATAATACACATTCAAATTTTGGTGACTCACAGCTTCATGTTAAGAGCAGTGTCATTGTAGAATTGAGAAATGTATGGGGCAGGAAGAGGTTTGGAGTTTGTTTTACTGTTTGTACAATTCATAACTTCCACTAAGCTGTAATGTTAGGTCAATTTAAATGCAAGCAGTAGTGGTTTAAATTTGAAAATGTTTTATACATCCTGTTAGGTAGCTGAACCACAGAAATTTTGGAATCAAGCTTATGTCGAATATGAAAAAGCATAGTGGCATTACACACTTTTCTGCTTCCCATCAATGGGGTCTTACAAGATTTTGCACATTTGAAGAACTACATTGGAAATCACCCTATATGTCTTGCAATGGTATTGATCTTATTTTGTAAATAGATGTGTAATCTTGCTTGTTTTATTCAACACCAGTTGAATATCTTTAATCAAAATCTACAAAGAACTGAGTGTTCAGGGGGGGAAAAAAACCTTTAAAGTCCTTAGCCAATTACAATTATTGAAAATAAAGCATCACAAACAGGAAGAGAGTGAAATCTAGTCTTATAACAGGGGAAAAAAACTAAACAAATTTAAGTGTTGAGAGTTCAAAAACTTCACAAGATTTCATATTTGAACTTATAGTTGCTCTTTTGAATATCTTCACCAGTGGGAGAAATATTTGAATTGGTATGTCTATATTTATTTGGAAAAATGATATTATTACTGGTTGGAATGAAATTTAGGATTTAGGATTTGAAATAATAAGCAGAGATAACTTGAAGAGTTTTTCTCTGCAAACATATCTGCCAAAGCTAAATACTGGAAGGTAAAAATACAGTATCTGAGAAAATATTTGAGTTAAAGTATATATATTTTTTTAATATGAAAAATAGAGAATTGGAATATACCATGTAGGATTTGCTTTGAACTTATAAGACATAACTTTGGAGAATATATGTTTTTTTCAATGAAAAATAATCTATAGTAAGATTTCGTTGAGAATGCTGTTTCAAATGTATTAATAATAAAATAAAACTTTAGTACTTTTCTGAAATACTTAAAAAATGAAACTTTGAAGAGTACATGTAATTTTATGAAACAAAAAGATTAAAAACAAAATCTCTATTAAAATACATTCATTAGGAAAATGTCATAGCATACTACTACTAGAAACAGATATGGCTAACAAATTAAAATTTATGAATATATAAAAGCACCATTACTCTGCTAATAGTACTGTTTCATATTCAGATAAGAGATTTAACAAAATAAAATGTTTTTATTTTGCTTTCATGCACACAGATATATGTTATATTTATTTAGCAGATAGAATTTCATGTTTGAAAGTAAGCTTTAAGTGAAATTATAATTTAAGTCACCAATATAATAAAGTTAATGAATTGATGAGTAAGTTAATATTTTGAATTATACTGTTGTTATTATTCCTAACACTTTCTGTTACTCCCAAAAATATCACCTTTGTTTTTGTGGCTCTAGAGATCAAACTCAGGAGCTTTCTACCTCTATGCTACCCCCAAGCCCTATTTTTCTTTTCTTTTTTTTTTTTTTTTTAATTTTGAAACAGAGCCTCACTAAGTTGTTGAGGCTGACTGAGAACCTACGCTCCTCCTGTCTCAGCCTCCCCAATACTAGGATTACAGGTGTGTGCAATGCCTGGCCCCAAAATGTCACCCTTTGATTGTTAAATAACACAGCCTCCCGATAATAGGAATAAAAATGAAGGAGATAATCAGCAAAAAGAGAAAATAGACTGAAGAATCAGAGAGAAGAATCAGAGACCAGAGGAAAGTCCAGGGAGAGAGAGGGAGGGAGACAGGATCGGACAAGGAGCCTCATGAAACAGGGAATGCTTGAAACTGGCCCAGGGACCTCATCTGATAGGATCCCTCTAGTGAGAATTTCCCACAACCCCCCTGATTCTGAGAGAAATAATTTATCCACTAGAGAGACTTTCTGATTCTTCCATTCACTCATCTATCTCTCACTCATTCACTCAATCACTCGCAAATTCATTAACTCGATCAATCAAAAAGTATTTGTTGGGTGTTTACTAGGTGCCAAGCACTTTTTACTGGGCACTGGGGATATCCAATATGGACTCAGATGAAACTCAAAGTGTCTATAGTATAGCTCCAGAGCTAGGATGGGGGCCGGATGGAGGCCTTAGGGGAACCCAGAAGGAACATCTGTAGGTGTTGGCATCAGCAAAAACTGCTCCAGGGCCATAGGCCAGGTTCTTCAACTGAAGCAAGCCATCTCCCGCCATTGCTGTCACTATAACCGCCTCCTCCTCTTCACCCTCCACCTGGCAGGGGTTTATGTCAGAACTCAAGCTTCTGCTCTCTTCTCTCGATATTTTTTAACAGTAAAAGAAGAGCAAGCATGCAGACCCCAAAGAATGGTTCCCCTCTCTCCCTCGGTGTGCTTTCCAAGTCTTGTTTCATATTTATCTGGTCTCGGTCAGAGTCCTGGAAAGACTTGTAGGGTCCAGTAGCTGTTTCCTATTCCAGGTTTCTCATGTGTTGTTTCTGCACACAGAAACAAATCCAGTTCAAGCAAATAATACTGTCATCGAGATACTGTGCAGGCCCGAGAGGGGAGTAGGGCCGGCCAATGGAGTATACTGTTTGAAATATCTTGCAATCTTCAGAAACATTTGTTTTTATTCAGAAGTGTTCGCTTGATGTTTCCCTGACCCACACAGTTTCCCTATGGGCTTAGGCTCCCATTTGTTAAAGAAACAGATGGGGAAACCAGTTCAGTTTGTGTTTGCTTTAGCATTTAGGGCCGCTTACCATGAGATGGTCGAGTTTGGATATTGCAGGTAGCAACACATCATTTTTAGCAGGCATGCAAGAAAAAAAACAAAACAAAACAGAATCACATGCTTGATTCAGAGAGGTGGAAGCAGGGAATTGCCCAGTTCTACAGACTAAATCAAGAGGTGGCACTGGTAGCGGAACCTTGCTTTTTACTGGGGCCTCATTTAACTTGAACGGGATGACCCAAAGTAGTCCAGGAGACTCTTGAGTGTCAGGTAGATCTTGTCAACTGCTGCTGGTTCTCATATTATCTCTACTTATTTTGCCCCTCCCCCAATTTAAATGGAAGTGACTCTGTACACTTATTATCTGCCATGATTCTTCCTGGTGGCCTCTTTACTCGGCAGAGGCCCAGCAGGAAAAAGCTAGCACGTTCAACATGTTCATCGGATGAAGAAAGTTTATCTGCAGGGATGAAAGGGTTAAACGGCCTGATGAGGGATGATGAAGTTCCTCAGAGACCAAAATGGCAAAAGGAGGACCCATGTTCCTGGGCTCTGTGAGACCCGAGGCTGTGGGAGACAGGTGGTCTATCAGGACATGTGGTCCTGTAGAGGGCCAAAACCATGGTGAGGCAGGAAAGGAGCCAGAGGAACCAATCCCTGGCCTCCAACCTCCTTCTGGGCCTTCCTATTGGTCCAACCCCAACAGGAGCTGGAGGATGAGTGAAGGCAGCAATGCAAGTCTCTACAGGTCCAGCACCTGGGACACAGAGTGAGGTGGGCAAGGATGGAGGAGACGCAGAGAGGAGCAAACAGAACAATCTCCTCCTGACTTGAGCACTTCTGATCCGTCCACAACTCAACGTGCCACTTCTCTCATTGGTGACAGGTGTGGAACAATGTGCCCTTTCACTCCAGAGAAGCCTTGTGGCTCCGTCAAAGTGCACAATGTGAGCCGGTGTCTTGGTACACACCTGTAATCCTCGTACTTGGGAGACTGAGTCAGGAGGCTCACAGGTTCAAGGCCACCCTCAGCAACTTAGCAAGACTCTTAGTAACCTAGCAAGATCCTGTTTCAAAATTTAAAAATAAATAAATAAAAAGGGCAAGAGTGGTTGCCTGGAAGTATCATGCCCCCAGGTTCAACACCCAGGACCTTGTAGCAACAGGCTACAAGGACCAAGTTCCTAGCTCCACCAAGCCAGCTATGTGTACCTTCGCTCTGTGCCACTGTGGGTCAAATAATCTAAGAACTGTATATTTGGGTCTTTAGATGTATCATATATTTAGAGAAATTTAAAAAATAGGTTCCTGAACAAAGAACCAGAAAACCTGGGCTTGTGTCTTAGTTGGTTTTGGGACCTTGGGTAATCCTCTTGGGTGTTTTCTCAACTACAAAATAAGGAAATTGGGCTCTAAGTAAAAGGGTTCGGTCTCTTTTGGCTACAACCTTCAGTAGGTCTTGAAGTCACAAGCAAAAGATCATCAGGAGAAATGGTATGCTTCTAGGTGTGAACATCCATCTAGCCCCAGAAGTGAGTCTATGGGGAAGCAAGAGGGAGTTCCAAAGTGCTCAGAGCACTGGACTGATTGAGCATCACGTTGTCAGAATCAGAAGGGAACAGGTGGCTTATCACTGTGGGGCAGGTTAGCTCATGTATTTAAAATGCTGGATTTTCCCAGAGTCTTTTCCAGGTGAAGATTAACCCTGAAAAAACAGGCAACATCTTCATTCTTCTCTTCTCCAGGGAGGAGAGCAGAGATATCCCAGTTTCCTTTCTGTGAGGTCTACCAAAGGGGGATCACTAGTAAAGTTATTTTTGTATGATTCCCTTTAACTTAATCACCAAAGATATCATGACCCATAAAGGGTGCCTTGAACCCTCATTTTCCTACCACCACCCAAGTTAGCTAGACCTGCAAAGAAGGGTAGATCAGAGGACAAGTGAGGTTCAAAAAAAAAAAAAAACAAGACAAAGCAGAGCTCGGTGTTGCCACATTAACAAATATAGGGCATGTGTAACCTACCTCGTCAATCATTCTTCTTGCAAAACATCAGTAACATGCTGGTCAAAATTGGCCCTCAGAGAGGTGCATCTAGGCTCTGCTTGCCATTGTATGAATACAACTTCCAAAGTAAAGGCTGCACCATCACATATCCAAAGAGTGTTCAAGATTCCTTCATGACACCTTTCATTGTTGATGATGACAACATAACTCATTACCAGCTTTTCTTTAATGAATTGCTTAATGGGTGTCATTAGATGTTAAGTTGTTAACATTGCTTCCTCTAAGGAAAAATATTTAAGGAAACTACCATAATTTTTTTTTTCACATCCTGAATCAGCCCTGAATTCCATCTTTAGCCATCAGAAACCGCACTATAGAGTCTTGTCTTCTTGGTGGTGTGCTCGCGTTAGCTTCTTTGGCTTCTGAAAAACTGTGTCTTTGAGGATGGGAGCCAAGAGTGGATTCAATGCTCATCCAAAGAAGCAGGCAACAGTCTCTGAATTCTAAGAAACTCTTAGGATCCCATAGGAAGCCGTGTAGCCATGATGAGAAATAGATAAACAATCTCAGTTTGTCAGCACCCCGTGTAGGGAATTAAACTCACAACTTCCATGTTAATGATACTTTCACATTTAATTTCCTGTGTGCCACCCTGAAAATGTATCTGTTGAAAGTGGAATTTCACTCCACAGAGCTGTCTTATTAGTCGAATGCGTGTGAGGTTGCACCTGTCAAAACAAGGTTCCGGAAGCTCATTTAGAACTGTAATTTGGGGTGGAGGGGAGCAGAGGAGATTGCGCCACATAGGACTGTCACTGTTTTCTTAATGTCATTGTTACTATTAGTAATTGGTTGCTCGTTAGCACTAAGCATTAATATATTAATAGGAGTCATGTAGAGTACCGGCAATGTGAACTTGGTTGTGCTCAGGTGGATAGTTCTAGATCATCCACTTAGTGAACACTACACTAAATATGAGGGCTGATGCAAACCAACCAGCAAGGGAAGTCAATTAACTGGCCAGAGTTTGCACCGCTAATAAAAGTCTTCTCAATGGATTTTTTTCAAAATCAGAGATGATCAATTTGTGTGTGTGTGTGTGTGTGTGTGTGTGTGTGTGTGTGTGTCTTTGAAAGCATGTGTGCCTGCACATTTTTGTTTGTTTTTGTTTTTGTGGGGAACATGGGTATAGCTCTGCAGAGTTATCATTAAGTTTATGTTTTCATGCTGCTAGGTTTTCATTTCTCATGGTAGTATTTTTCCAACTGGAATCTTCAGACCTCCAGGGTGAACAGGCATCTCTTATTTGACTACATTTTCTTTGAAAGGGGGGTTGTGTGTTCCTTTGATTTGAGAAACACTGACTTAGGGTCCAGGGAATGGAATGGGGGTACTCCCTGTGCCCCTTAGTCTGCCCACTCCTTACAGTCATTACCTCCTAGACTATATCTGCTACTGCTCTATCTTTTTTTATTTTTTTATTTTTTATTTTTTATTGCAGTACTGGAGATTGAACCCAGGGCATTCTATCTCTGAGCTATACCCCAGTACTATTTTTTATTCTTTATTTTGAAACAGGGTCTCACTAAGTTGCAGAGTGCTTCACTAGGTAGCTGAGGCTGACTGCGAACCTGGATCCTCCGGTTTCAGCCTTCCAAGTACTGGGATTACAAGCGTGCGCCACCGTGCCCAGCTTACCTGGGGTTGTTGAGTCAGCTCTGCTCCCGTGACCTTGTTTTACAGTCTATTCATGGGGACTTTCTTGTCCATCTCATCTGTACCTTGACTAGAAGTGGAGCTGGGCAGGGGAGGAAGAACTGGGGGAAGGAAACAAGAGGGAGAAGTTGTTTTCCAGCAGAGAGAAAGGCATGCTTAGCAGCCCAGTTGCTGGGTTCTGAAAAGCCACCAGACACAGGACTGAGCAGGGTTGCAGCTGTGGAAAGGTGGGTACACAGCAGACCTGTGGAGCCTGGAACACCAAACTAGCAAGCATGGAGGATGTTCTTGGCATTGGGGGAGCAGATGAGGAGACGCTTCTGGGGCTCATCTCCTCAGAGATGCCCTGAGGAGGAAGCACGATGCGTCCAAGACCAGAGCATGAGGCTAGTGGAGAACAGGCTATGCTGGGAGCCCCAGCCAGGCCCAGCTGGCCCAGGGAGGGACATGGGAGAAGAGCCCCATTGGTCCATCCTTCAGATACAGGAGGGAAAACACAAGCCTCAAAGACTGCTCAGCTCTCAGGTCCTAAATATAGTTTTTCGCCATTTTTCCTCTGAAAGCAAACTGTTTCATTCTGCATCATGAGCTGCCCTTTGCTTTCAGTGCGGCTTAGGGCTGAGAGAGGGAAAATAACTATTAACTGGGAGCATGGAAATCAGAGAAATGCAGGGTCTGCAACCGTCTCTCCCACCAGCACTGGGACCCTCTCTGTCCTGCTCTGGCCTGAGCTGAGGAATAGCTGACAGCCGAGAGCCGCTGACCAGCGTGCTGGGTCCCCCAACTGAAGGACCGACCGGCTCTGCCTGCCCCTATGCAAGCGAGGCCGCTACTCCTGGCCAGCCTTACAGGTCCCCATTATGTCACTACTGCACGTCCCCACCTTCCAAGGGACATGAACAAAATCATCCAGGCAGTGGCCTTGGGTGGTCAGGGACATACCAAGATAATGAACTTTTCCATCTGGACAAAGGAAAGATAAGCAGAGAGGGAACTAGAGACAAGTCTCAGACTAAGTTGGACCCCCAGCCCCTTGGTGTGATGGAGCACCAGCACAGCTGTGACATTAGCAGCCGGCATTTGAGGCACAAGAACAATTCTTCAGATCAAAGCAGCTCCGTCTTTAGACAATTGTAGTAAAATTGAAGCTCTCCTCTAAAAGAAACACATGCTCATGGTGTGTTTCTCCCCCCACCCTTTACTTTATTCTTTATGAACAAATTGGTTTTCAGGGCTATAGAAAGAACCAATTGGAAGCTTAAGTTCTCACTGTCTGCCCAGGGGTGGATTCGTAGGGGTGAACACGTAACATCTGAAAGCTGACTTTTTTTTTTTTTTTTAAATTGATATCCAAGAATAAAAGAGAGAATAGTAGGAGAAGCTGATCAGGAAAGAATAAAGTCTCCTTTTAAGCTGAAATAGCCCCCCTCCCCCCATCTTCCCTCCAGAAAAGCCGGACTGTAATTGCTTGCGATCACTCAGCACAAATTGTCTGCCCGTGTTTGCTTTTTAATTTTGTATAATCTGGTCCATTTCGCTCTCTCTGCCTTTGAGCTTAACCTTTCTCTTTCTCTCTCTCTCTCTCTCTCTCTGTCTCTCTCTCTCTCTCTCTCTCTCTCTCTCTCTCTGTCTCTGTCTCTCTCTCTCCCCCCCCCTCTATCCTCCCTCTCTTCCTTCAATTCTTAAAGATGGTTTAAAAATTAGTAATAATTCCCAATGATATTTGATGCCTTTTACTCTGCAAAGGCACTTAGAGAAGAAAAATCACACACACACACACACACACACACACACACACACACACACAATTAAGTGGCTCTGATCTGCATCCCTTAAATGTTCATTGCTGCATCCAAAGTCTTTTGAAGCATGAATACTGTTTCTTAAGGCATGGTAGACATTTTAATAAATAAACTAATGGACTGACCCTAAAGTGAGCATAAATAAATAAATAAATAAATAAATAAATAAATAAATAAATAAATAAATATCCAGAACATGGCAGATGATTGCTCAGGGCAGTGTGCACCTTCTTCAGGTCTTCCAGCTGGTGCATGGCTCCTGAGACTTACACGGCGGCACTTGCTCTTGGGGACAGACGGTCCTTCCTCTTAGCAGGACGTAATGTCCCTCCCAATGTCCTTCTTAGGCCCTCACTTCATACAAGTGGGGTAAATGAATCTGGAAGGAGATACATCCATTGGTTATGATTTACTTTCCAACAATATAAAAGGGTAGGGAAGTAAGGGGGGATTTAGATGGGGAAGAAGCCCAGAGAGAAAGAAGAAAAGAAAAAGAGGTGAAAGCAGGTGGGTATCAAGAGAAAAACAACAAAAGGAAGAGCATAGGTTATACCAGAAATGATGGGCAAGCCTCAGACTCAACTGTATTTTTGTTCTATCAGCACCACATGCTGTGTTCTTCAGAAAGTGAAATTAAACGTCACAAGGACGCACATAGAGTGAGAGCAGTGTGGCTCGGTTTGAGTTATTTCTTCTGATCTGTATTGTGTGGCTCTTCCCAGCTCCCTTAGCTTCTGTGCTTCGGTTTCCTTTTCTGTAAAATTGAGGTGGCAGTATAATCTTCCTTGTGGGGATTGTTTACATGAAATGGCAAATGTAAAGTACTCTGTGTGGTTTAAGTGCTCAGTAAATATTAACTGTTATTCCATCCAGTTTAATAGCAAATGATGTAAGGTATCAGTCAGGATAGGATCGGGGACGTAGGTACTGAGTACAGTGGTTCCCCCCTTTTCTGCAACTTCACTTTCCTTGGTTTCAGTTCCCCAACCAACCATAATCCAAAAATGTTAAATGGAAAATTCCAGAAATAGGCAATGTATGTTTTAAATTTTGCTGTGTTCTGTGATGAAATCTTCTACTGTCCTGTTGCATCCTGCCAGGGATGTGAACCATCTCCTTTTCCAGTGTATCCACACTGTATATATTAACCCCATCCCCACCCTTCTTAGTTACATAGCAGCCATGTGGGGCATTGGATTGACTGTTGCTGTAGTGTAGTGCTTATGTTCAAGTAACTCTTATTTGGTTTAGTGGTGGCTCCAATGCACAAGACTGATAATGATGGCAATTTTATTATAGTATATCATTACTATTGTTTTCTTTTGTTATCGATTGTTATTAATCTCTTACTGTGCCTAATTTGCAAATTAAGCCTGATCATAGGTACATATATAAGAAAAATCGTATGTATAATGTTCAGTACTACGGTTAGATTCAGGTATCCTTTAGGAGTCTTAGAACATATTCTCTGTGAATAAAGGGACTACTGTATTCTGGACTAAAGGATTCATTATGACCATCAAACTTTACACAATTTGGGAGTGGCTGGAGAAGTACGATTTGGAAGGAGTGCTGCTGAATCACAGAAAAGCCACTGGCCCAGTGGTCTTACTGAAAAATTCTATCAAATATCTAAAGAAGAATTAACACCAATTCTCCAAGATTTCAGTTCTACCAAGAAAGGAAA
Organism: Graphiurus murinus; assembly: GCA_004027655.1. Lineage (NCBI taxonomy): Eukaryota > Metazoa > Chordata > Mammalia > Rodentia > Gliridae > Graphiurus > Graphiurus murinus. The sequence goes on along the minus strand of PVLC010001833.1, from coordinate 28,920 downwards.
TGCTTCCTAACTTTTTGAAATTAATATTATCCTGATATGGAAACCACACTAAGACAGTACAGAAGGAGGAAAACTAACTACAGATCCATATCCTTGATGAATGTAGATGCAAAAAAAAAAAAAAAAAAAAAAAAAATCCTTAACAGATTGTTAGCAAATAGAATTCATCAGTATAGTAAAAGGAATTATATACCATGACCAAGTCGAATTAATTTCAAGGCTTCAAAGCTGGCAAAATATTTAAAAATCAATCAATGTAATCTACCATATTAACCAGTTAAAGAAGAATAATCACATGATCATATAAATGTATGAAGAAAAATCTTTTGGCAAAATTCAATACCTATTCACGATAAAATAAAAAAACTCAGGAAAATAGAAATGAAGAGGAACTTCCTCAATTTTATTAAAAGCAAAAACAGCTATACATGCCTACATCTCACATTATACTTAATGGTAAAAGACTATTGTTTTCCCTTAGGATCAGAAACAAGACAAGGATGTCCACTCTTACTACTTAGTCCACATAGTGCTGGAATTTCTACTCAGTGCAGTAAGGCCAGAAAAAGAGAGAAAGAAAAGTCACTCAGATTGGAAAAGAAGAAATAAAATTATCCTATTTACAGAAGTCATGGCTATCAACATGGAAAAATCCCAAGGAATCTATAAAAATATACTAATAAGAGCTTCTAGAATGAATAAATGAGTTTAGCAAAGTCAGAGAACATAAGATAAACATATAAAACCAATTATTTCTATATATTAGCAATTAACACATGAAAACTAAAATTACAATGCAGTATCATTTATAAATGAAATATTATTAATAATATCTATATCTAAAACAGATTCTTAGGTGTAAATCTCTCAAAACAGATACAGGACTTATATACTGAAAAGTAAAAAATGTTCATAAAAGAATCAGAGTTCTAAATAAATGTCTCTGCATTGATAGTTTGAAAGATTCAACATAGTAAAGATGTCAGTTTTCCTCAAATTGATATATAAGCTTAGCATAATTCCTATAAAAATCCCAGAAAGTTTTTTTGTAAATGTAGGCAAAATTATTCAAAAAATTTATATAGAAAGACAAAGGAACTAGAATAGCTACAACAATTTTGAAAAAGAAGAACAAAGTGGGAGGAAATCAATCTACCCAATCTAAAGACTTATTATATAGCCATTGTAATCAACACTGTGTGGTATTGTCATACAGATCAATGAAGAAGAATAGAGAGCCCAGAAATAGAGCCACATAAATTTTTCCAAATGATTTTTGACAAAGGTATAAAAGCGATTCAGTGGAGGAAAGACAGCCTTTCAGTAAATGTTGCTGGTACAATTGGACATCCATGGGCAAACAAAAATGAAACTCAACTTTAATTCACACAGCATACAAAAATAAATTCCGAGTGAACCACAGAGTTAAATGTAAAACATAAAACTTTTAGGAAAGAGGTAGGAGGAAATTTTTGGGATCCAGAGCTAGGCAAAGACTTCTCAAATTTGACACCAAAATAACAATCTGTAGAAAGAAAACTTGATAAGTTGGACTTCAACAAAAATTAAAACTACTGCAAAAAGCCATAACAGAAGGAGAAAAAAGACAAGCTCTAGACCGGAAGAACATATTTGCAAACCATATATCCAACAAAGGACTAGTATCTACGCTATATAAAGAACTCATACCCAACAAAGGACTAGTATCTAGACTACGTAAAGAACTCTTGAAACTCAACAGTTAAACAACAACAACACTCCAATTAGAAAATTAGCACATGGCAGTCGGGAGTGGTGGTGTACGCTTGTAATCCCGTACTTGGGAGGCTAAGACCAGAGGATCCTGATTCGAGTTCAGCCTTAGCTACTTGGTGAGCCCCTCAGCAACTTAGTGTGACCATGTTTCAAAATAAAGAATAAAAAAATAGGGATGGGGGTGTAGCTCAGAGGTAGAATGCCCCTGGGTTCCATCCCCCCAGTACTGCAAAAAAAAAAAAAAAAAAATAGCACATGGCTTAAGAGACATTTCACTAAAGATGATATACAAATTTCAGGTAAGCACATGGAAGTGTTTAGCATTATTAGCTATATTAAACCCATGGTGAGGTATCATTACAAACCTATTAGAATGAATAAAATTTTAAAAATGACAGGACCTGCCGGGCGTGGTGGCGCACGCTTGTAATCCCAGCATTTGGGAGGCTGAGACCAGAGGATCCGGGTTCGCCACCAGCCTCAGCTACCTAGTGAGGCACTCCGCAACTTAGTGAGACTCGGTTTCAAAATAAAGAATAAAAAATAGGGCTGGGGGTATAGCTCGGAGGTAGAATGCCTCTGAGTTCAATCCCCAGTACCGCAAAAAAATAAAATAAAATAAAAATAAATAAATAAATAAAAATGACAGGACCTGATGCTGGCAAGAATCCAGAGAAACCAAATCATTTGTATATTGTTAGTGAGGATATAAAATGAAACAGCTATTTTAGAAAGCAATCCAGGAGGTTTTTGTTTGTTTGTTTTTGTTTTTTATTTTATTTTTTTTATTTTTATTTTTTGTGTGTGTGGTACTGGGGATTGAACTCAGGGGCATTCTACCTCCGAGCTATACCCCCAGCCCTATTTTTTATTCTTTATTTTGAAACCGAGTCTCACTAAGTTGCAGAGTGCCTCACTAGGTAGCTGAGGCTGACCGCGAACCCGGATCCTCCGGTCTCAGCCTCCCGAATGCTGGAATTACAAGCGTGCGCCACCACGCCTGGCTTGTTTTTGTTTTTTAAAGAGAAAATAATATGCAATTACAAAGACTCCTCAACTTACACTGGGATTAGGTCCCAATAAAGCCATCCTAAGTTTAAAATGGTGTAAGTAAAAAATATACACTTAATATGCACTTAACCTATGGAACATTAGAGCTGAGCAGTGCTATAGCAATGCTATAGGTTGTTCACCCTCATGACTGTGTGGTTGAGTAGGAGCTGTGTCCCACTGTTACATTACTGGTGCCACATAATTAGCTCAGAAAAAGATCAAAATTCAAAGTAAAGTTTTTGCTAAGTGTGTGTTGCCGTCACATCACTGTAGAGTTGAGAAATCATGAGTCAAGCCACTATAAGTCAGGAATTGTCCACATACAACTCAGCAATTGCATTCCTGGACAGTTATACCAGAGGAATGAGACTTATATTTGCACATAAACCAGTATGTGAATACTTCATAACAGCTTTATTTGTAATAACAAAGAACTGGAAACAGTCCAGATGTCTTCCAATGGATGAGTGTTTATATCAGCTGTTGTCCATTCATCACGTGGAATAAAAAAGAACCAATTATTTATACAGTAAAAAAAGAACCAACTATTGATACATACAAAAAGTTAGACAAATCCCCAGAAAATTATGCCTAGTGAAAGAGCCAATCCCTAAAGGTTACATGCTATACGATTCCATCTACATGCCATTCTTGAATTGATAAAGAAATAGAGAATGTATTAGTAGTGGCCAACGATCAAGGAGAGAGTAGGAATGAGGAGGGGATATGGCTTATAAAAAGGCAATCAGAGAGATGTTGATGGAGAAGGAGATATTTTTCCACATTCTGACCACACCAAGGCCAGTATCCTGGTTGGAATACAGCACCATAGTTTTTGAAATGTTATTATTCATTGTTGGAAACTAGGTAAAGCATACATGAGATCTCTCTATCATTTCTTCAACTCCATGTGAACCCACAATTGTCTCAAAATGAAAAATTTAATTTAAAAAAAAGGAACTCAATGCATCCAGCAACTCCATTCACTTTTCCACATGTGAAATTTAACGTTTTGTGTTTTGGCTGGTCTTATTAACTTACTTGGTATATCTCAAATATGAGCCTATTCTGTCATCTTTTCCCATGTTACTGATACCCATCAACAGGGTAAATAGGTATAAGAGAAAGAGAGAAGTGCCCAACAGCAGATGGATGGGTGTGTTGGATTGGCTCAGGTAGCTAGGCAGGTTACCTCTTGGACAAGTCCATTGGAACACCACAAGCAGGAGGAGGGAGGATATTTAGTCTTCTTGTCATGGTAGACAGGTTTCAGCTTCTATGAATAGAAAGCCTATTGACATGTTTCAATTATATTGGTTCCTTCATTATTTAAAGAAAAAAAATAAGTTTTTTGTTCCATTTTGTTTGTTTGTTTATTTGTTGTGGTATTGGAAATTGAACCCAGAGGCATTCTGCCTCCAAGCTACACTCTTAGACCAGTTTTATTTTTTATTTGGAAACCAAGTCTTGCTAAGTTGCTGAGAATCTTGCTAAATTGCTGAGGCTGGATTCAAACCTGTGATACTCCTATTGCAAGCCTACCAAGTACTGGGATTATAGGTGTGTTCCACCATGTCCAAGAAAGCAAAAGTTTATAGAACAAGTCATCAGAAATCATTTTAAGTGTTTTTTTTTCTTTTACCAAGACAGAAAGATAATGTACTAAAGCTTAAGAAAATGAGGTCAAGATTGAGGGTGAGGAGCAGGGGAGAGCACTGGAATAGGGAGAGAGAATCCAGGAGCATCAGATAGAAAATGGGAAGGTCAAAGGGGAGGTTCAAAGGCCAAGGATCTGAATTCTACTTAGGTGTCTCAGGCAACTGGTAATCCCTGTATGTTTGAAAATAGTATGAAAAAGGATGAGAGAAAAAAAGAGGACTGGGGCATAGTGAGAGGGAAAGAGAGAGAAGGAGGTTGGAGAGAGATCTCTATAAGGGTAGACTTTTTCAATGCCTGGAGAGGGGAACAGGAAAATACCTTTGGTGGGCAGAGATTGTTACGCCATCCCAAATGGTTCAGGAACCGTTCTACGAAGCCAGCACATACCAAGTAGAGGAAGAACATGTTAAGCGACTGTCTTGGTCAACATCCTCACTGCTGTAATCCAAAACAACTGACCACACAACTTAGAGGAAGGAAGATTTATTTGCTCACAGTTTTTTGGAGATTTCAGTGTTTAGTCCTTGTCAGGGTAAGTCTGCAGAGTTCAGGGAATGGCAGCAGGAAGCAGAGGGAGGGAGAGAACAAGGCTTCATTCTCACACCATAGAGACCAGAAGCAAGAGGAAACAAGCAAGGGGATTCAAAGACAAAAGCACAGTCGCTAAGGCTACACCCGCAGGAACCCACCTTCTATAGCCACATCCCATCTGCCTAGGCTACCACTCAGTAAATCCATTGCAATGGATTTATATACAGGTGAGATTACAACCCTTATGACTTAACTCTGAACGTTCTATCAACTCTGAACATTATGAATATGTGAGCTCTTCAGGGGACAACTGTAACAATAACTGAGCTTAAACAGAATGTGTGAGTCAACTGAGCTTAAACACCCTCTTGTGTAGGTATCTAAAGCCACAGTCTTCCCCAGCGGAAGCTGCAATGAAAGGGAGCTGCAACCAGGCTAACACATCTATTCTGAACTAGCCCTGTGCTAAGAATTTTCCTTGCCTTCTCACACTGAGATATTACTGTGCACTGTCTCATGTTATAGGTGATTGAACCCAGGTCAGAAATGTCTAGTAGCTTCTCCAAGGTCATTCTGCTAGTAACGGAGCCACATAGGAGGAAAGAAACATCCCATCTTGCACAGTGCCATCAAAACCAGAGGCTCTTCATGGAAGGAAAGGCAGAAAAACAGGACCTCATCGTAACTCCTAGTGATGTCCTCTTTCATTACCTCTAGGCCTAGCAGGCTGCTTTTAAGGGGGGTGCTACCCTATGGAAGAAAATTTTCATATTCCTCAATAAAAATTCTCCCAAATTGGAAGAGAACTATATTGGTTAGAGGAGAAGAGGGTGCAGGAAAGGGAGAAGTAAGGGTCTCCCAGTCTACTCAGAAACACAAGATGTAGTCATCCTCTGTATGAGCATCCCTTCCCTATTTCTAACCTAAAGCAACCAATGACATCCCTTCCACCTGAATGACTCTCTAAGACTTTCTCATCCTAGAGCCCAGGGTATTCCATTGCACCATGCTGAACGGGGAGTCATGATGCACCCCACCCACTGCCCATTCAAGTATTTTGTTTGGAATGTAATTGCAAAATTTATAAGGGCAATTGCCAGAGAATTACCAGTATGCAAAGTGTATGCATATGGTTTTCAAGAAGTGATGCTTAGTAATTGTGGTTAAATAAATAAATAGCTAAATGTGGCTTGATTAAATCTGTTCATCCAAAGAGAAGATAGGACAACATCTAGAGCCTATCCTCCAGGTCTCAGAGACATTCTTTATTAATTTCAAGGTTGCAATTTTCATTTTGATGTTGGAGCAGCTACTTTTCAGAACTGAAGCAGAAGACATGAAAGCTCTTGATTTTGAATAGTACCTGCCTCCTACCCTAGTTGGCCACAGTCATGTCCATCCAAATATGTTTTCCTGGATTTTGGCAGTCGTTAGCAGCAAGTATTCTGCAGAGAGAAAGTACCATTTGCCCAGGGGGTCCAGTTGTCATGGATATTTTCTGGGTGATGTTGCCCTTATGGTACCTTGGTTGTCTTTATCATTTTTGCTTTGTATAAAAGTGGATGCATAAACATGTGAGGTAATCTGCTGTAACCACAGGCGCCCTCCTTTGCTGCAGAAGAAGATGGGAAAGGAAGAAGGAAGAAAGGGTGGAAAAATGGGAGGAAAGACTCTCTTCCATTTGGAGATCAATCTCAGCCTCTAGCTACCTTATGAATGTGTCACATTGATAAAGCTCTTTCTTTTCTTTCCTTTCTAGGGACTTGAAGAGAGAAATCAAGAACACATAGAAAATGTCCCTGCCGCACAACCCTGTCAGGTTCTCAGGGAAATGAGCCTTTGAAAGATGGCAGACAATCTAGCAAAGAAGCCAAAAGGCCACTGACTTGTGGGCAGAACCCTGCCACCCACTGGCCCCACTGGGGGAGGGCTTCTCAGCCTCCTGTTCCTGTTTGGAGCTGTTCAAGAACAGAAAGCCTGGTTCCTGGGACTGGAAAAGTCTGAAAAGCAACTTTTTCCCAGGTAAGTGATATTTCTACTTCAGGTTCTTAGAAATATAAAGAATAAAAAAAAAGAACCAATGCAATGAGGTTCTTCAAGGTACACCTGGGTAGTTAGGAAGTGCGTCATTAAGTGGGCACAAAGTTAGGAGCCCCTACCAGCCCTGGTTAAAGGATTTCACCAATTGAGCTCCTCCTGCCCCTTCTCATCAAACCAATTCCCTCTATAAAAATAAATTTCTACCTTCTTAACAAACAAACCTTTGAGGGGGAGGGAAAAAAAAGCAATATTAAAAAAAGGAAGAAAATTACAAGTGTATTTTCTTGTGACACAGTTTTAAAAGCTGTTTGTAGCTGATTTACAATGCTCAAAGTATTCAACTTTTCATTTGAAATTCTAATAAGTCCTTTGAATGGGTTGGAGCTTATTAAAAAGTAAAAGGAATGAAATGAGTTTGTTGAACTGTGAGCTTTTGCTGTCGACTTCATGGACATCCTGAGTTTCGCCAGGTCTCATCCTAGTGCTGCCTTTATGCTCATGGAATGTTCTTGAGTTATGACGGGCAGCAAAAGCACGTGGGGGATGGGAAGAATGACTGTAGAGTCATCCTGGATGTCCCCCTGTCCTCTGATGGCTGCCTCTGGTATTTTTATTTTCTCCCCCTTCATTTGCATGTTCCCATGATGGGCCCACAAGTTGGATCTTCTCCATTTGCCCAAGAAAATCTTCCTTGTTTTCCAAATGCTGTGAACGTAAAGGCAAAATTTCTGAGAAGTGTCTATACCTGTCGGCTCAGAGGTGTATTTGTGCCAAATGTAAATGCTGGTAGGGCTTCCAGTCCTGTGTAGATCTTGGTTGTTATCCATGGGGGCCACAGTCTAATTTTATGAGCTTCTCCAACTGTGGTGGACAAAGGTTGTTGCATTGGAATTTGTGATTACAATTTCCATTTGTAGGTTATTTTAAAAGGTAGCATTTTCTTGGCACAAGAGTTCTTAATTCTCATGTGGTCTGACCTTGGAAAAGATAAATCAAGATCCAAGTTAGTTTTCTTTTTCTTTCTTTTTTTCTTTTCTTTTTGGTGGTCCTGGAGATTGAACCCAAGGGCATTCCATAGTAGTTTGGTTTTGTTTCTGTTTTTTTAACTCCCTAATGCTCTAACATCCTGGCTCTCCCTGCATTGTATAAATGATTAAAAAGTCTTGAATATTTGCATAACATTGCATAACATTATAGAAGATTTGTGACTAAAAGGGTAAGATGGAACTTGTGCAAACCAGATTTGCTTATCTCTTGTGATTTTAGTTTCTTCCTTCCCTTTTGCCACATATACCCTTGTGTATGTGTGTGGGGGGGGGCAGGGGGAGTGGGTGACCTAACTGGGAAAGGAGACAGTCACTGTGAGAGCTCATAGTGGGTTGAGGAATCAATAGGACTGTAAACAATTCTTTTGAAGAATCTGGCTAAGTAAAATTTCTGGAGAAACAGCTGAATTTGGTAGGTCTAATAGTCCCATTAGTGTGCTAGGGAATTCAAAGAAGGTTCTTTTCATAAATGAAGCCCTCATGAGATCTTTATTTTCTGGAGACTTGACATCAGGTTCAAAATTCCTGCTGGTTTTATTAAGCCAGGTGATGATGAAAGAACCCACAAAATTCACATCAACTCTAAGGGAATTTCGGGGTGAACATGATTCTGTCTGGATTTTTCTCTCTAGACTAAAAAAGTAATGAGCACTTAAAGTAAAGGCCCAGGCATGGTATATATTATAGCCTCTTAAATGTCCCAGTTATCAGTTGTTGCCTTAAAAAACTACCCTGAAACGTAACAGTCTATAGTGACAATGACATTATTATTATTTTCATGAGGTCTGTGGGTCAAGAATTTGGAGAGGAGTACAGTCGGGTGTCCCACATTTGTTCCATGATGTCTAGGGCTCAGCCGGATGGCTCCCATTCTGAGGACATCCGATGGGGCAATTCCATCTAGTGACTCTCTCATGTGTCATCTGGGCTGGACCATCCAAGATGGCTCCTTCGCTTCCATGACTAGCACCTGGGCTGAGATGGCCAGAAGACTGAGGGTGGCCAGGGTTCCTCCACCTTCTCTAGCAGCCTCTACATGTGACTAGTTTAAGTGACCTCAGGGTGTGAGGGCCCCTGGGTAGCGAGACTTCTTAGATGGTAGCTATCATCCTCCAAGTCAAGGGTAGAAGAAACTGCCAGCTCTCTCCCAAACCAGGCTCAATTTGTCACAGTGTTACTTCTGCCACATATCATCGGACAAATCGGTCACAGGCTGGCTCGGATTCAAGGAGGTGGAGCAAGGCAGGCCACTGCTCTTTGGGGGAATAGACAGCAAATGAGTGATGGCAGCCTTTCTGGAAATAAGCAAGCACATTGGATTTCATGTACAGAGGGCTGAGTGCCAAGTCAGCGAATCAATCATTTGATCAACCAGCATTTATGATAGCAATTGTAAGTGGTTGGTAATGAATAACACAAATGTGGTACTATCTTATTTTTAAAATTTTTATTGGTGCATTGTAATCATACATCATAATGAAGTTCAGAGTGATAAAGACATACATGCACACAGTACTTGTTGAGCTTACCCCTGTATCCCGCCCCCTCTATCCCCTTCCCCATACACAGTACTGAGATTGGCAGTGACAGTTTCATATATTACATCGTGTCAATTGAAGTGCTTCCCTCATAGAGTCTTCCCTTCTCTGGAGCCCCTCCATCACTCCACTCTGGTTTCTCCTTCTTTATCTGGCTTCCCTCTTGTTCCCAATTTCTCCCTAGTTTCCATCTATGAGGAAAATGACCCTTCTTTTTTGTGACTAGCTAATCTCACTTAGCATAATATTCAAGTTCCATCCATTTTTTTCCTGTAAATGACATGATTTTGTTCTTTATGGCTGAGTAGAATCCCATTGTTTGCCTAATCCATCTTCTTAGTTTATAAATTCACATGATAGACACACCAACACAGACGCATACACTCAGAATCATGGTAAATTCAACCAGTTGTAGAGTACTGGATTTGATGGAATCATGTCACAAAGTGGACTAGAGATGACTCTTCTGTGGAGATATTTAGGACAAGCCCTAAAGAATAAGCACAAAGAGGCTATTTCCAGTGCCTTAGTAGAAATGATAACCCCCTAGTTGAAAGGCAGAGGTTTTGGTATAACTTCAGTATTGAATGAAGGTTCCCCACCCCCAAACCCTTACCCCATTTGAAGTTCTGAGGCTCTCTCTTAAAACCTGAGCCTCTCTCTCTTAAGGTAAATCAATTTATCAATGAAGAACCACTCAGCTTTTGGTCTTCACAAGGATTGAGTTCGAAAGTAGGAATTGTTTCTCTAGGGTCAGTATTTGGAAGAAATGATTCCATATCAATATTCTGGCTGAGCAAGAAGGTTCCTGGCAGTGTGGTCATCCGCAGCTACCTCTTTCTGAGACTGTATTTCTGGAAACTAAGCAAGTTGGAAAAAGTGTTTTAGCTCCCTAGGATTGCTTGTGTGCATCTGATTTTTTTTGACTGTCTTTCTGCCAGCTAGAAGACTTCATTATATTTTTAATGTGGATTAAAAAATAAAATAAAACAGAGTGATTTTTATATACAGATGTTGATGAAAGATGTATTTTAAAGCAGTAAATTAAAATCTCATTAATATTTCAGTGAGAGTATTCTGTGCTTATCTGTTTCATCTCTATTTTTGACCTATGGCTTAGAGTTCACAGCATGAAGGAGATGGTGAAATCTGTTCACCATAAAATGTTAATTATAAGTAAATTACAGCACAAACGTTCAATCAGACACATTAATTCTACATAAAGTGAATTATTGTAGCAGAAAATTTTGAAATGTGACTGAATTTTGTAATCTTCAGCCTCCTTTTTCTGCCTCTCACACTAACCCTGATTCCCATGTGTGTTTATCCCAGAAACTCAGAAGCGCTTTGTGTGGTGTCAAGCTCATTCAACTTGCTGTGTTTTGAAAGTTAAACACTGTGTGCAGCCTCCTCTCTCCAAATGGTTCTGAATTCTGCATAAGTCTGTCTGCCCCATGGCAACTTCCTTGAAAGCTTTGATATTTTCAAGCAGAGAGTTGGATTTTTGCAAGGAAGGGGTTGGGTTTGTAACATGGAACAACTTTCTCCTGAAATATGATCAGAATGCAGATAGATGTGTTGCTATTGTTATAATTGCGATTTTCCTCCTGGATTTAGTCCTGTTGTAAAGTTACAAACTTAAAAAATAAGGCCCTGATGGCCAAACACCAATGGATCTCCCCCACCGGGCATCATTTCTCAGTTGAAGAAGAAATCCTTAAAAGTCTAACATCTTACCCAAATAGTAATGTCCAAAATAGTAAGTTAGAAAATGCTCAAAAACATCGAGAGTGTAGGCGGCTCATTGTTTCAACTATACTAATTGTTCATTAGTAGCAAAAATAACAGTGCTGCCTTGAACAAGAGCACCTTTATGGATTCATTTTGTCACAAGAAATAGAGATGATGCCCAGTATTAACAGGATATTTAGTGCAATGACTAGATGCCAGTAAATACTAGATATAGGAAAAGCCACAGATTTTGCAAAATATTAGGGAAAGAAACACAAACTTTTCACAGCTACCTGAATTCAAGAGACAAGTCATCTAAAGGAATTTTATAATAGGGCTTCTTCTTGACCACTCTGTTCTAAAGCATTGTGTGATGGATGTGGTCTCCATACTTCCCGGTACCAGACCCCGGGCACCCCTCATACAGGCTGGAGATGGGGGTCCCATTCTGGAGGATATTCATTTCATATCAGAGCTCTTGTTTTTGAGTCAGAAGGTGTATACTCTCTCCTGGGGTTATGTCGCCCACTGGGGCAACATCATTGCTCCAGGTACCTATTCCATGACCTCATGAGATCATTGTGACTTAGTGGAGCAGAAAGCAGGGCACATGTGCTCTTTGTCTCCCAGTGTCTGGCTCCTGCATTAAAGTTCTATCTTCCCATTAGCAAAAGGTAGAGGCTGCTTTGTTTGCACACATAAGCCATTCCATTTAATATCCATGAAACTCAACAGAAGGCTAAAGCAGCCAAGAAAAATAGAAATGCTTTATAGACTGCATTAATAAGGAAAATGGAGAAATAGGAATCATAGTACTATTAAGAGAAAACCACTCCCACCGTAAGAGGGATGAGAGAAGGAATTTCCAATTTGCTAATGGCAGAAGCTGTTAATCCGCAAATGTGAGCCGGCATTGGTGAGGCCTTCTTTGATGGGCTCAGAAAACCTTGAGGATTAGAATATCTGAGAGTCAGAGATCTGGCACCATTAAGAGAAAGGGAGCACCCATTTCCTGAGCGAGGCCGGATCTCCTAAATAGCAGAATACCAAAAAGAAAGAAAAAAAGTGGTAAAATCAAATAATGGTTGCTTTAATTTGAAACCAAAGGCAAAATTATAAAAAATAAAGATGGTTATGATGCTTTTGTTATTATTTTCTTCTCTCTTTTTCTGCCCCAAATTTTCCATCTGGGCTCTTAAGATCTTCAAACTTCTGCTTTCCTTTCTGTTTTCTGGAAAAATCACAAATGCATATACGACAAGGTCTTAAAAGGCTATTTTTAAAATAGAATAATGGCTTTGTTTTTGTAAAAGAAAAAATGACACATAGCCACTGTATGAAATTTAAAATGGTAAAGGAAAAGAAGAAAATAAAATTTCTCTAAAACTTTCATGACCCCAAAATGGTCATTTGTAGATTTGGTAAACATTTTCCCAAGCATTTATTAACCAAATCTATGCAAAAGAAAAGAGAGAAGGGTGAGCAGCAGGCAGAGACAGAGAAAACAACTGAAACTCAAAGAAATTGAGATTTTAAAAAGGGATTATGGTGATTATAGTAATACTGTATTATTTACTTAAAATCGGATAAGAGGGCAGATTTTAAGTGTCTTCAAACACACACAGATGGTAACTATGGTTGCTGATAGATGTGTTAATTCATTTGACTGTACACGACATATACAACAAGGAAGTCATTACATTAGATACCTTGAATACATACAATTTTTATTTATCAATTAAATTTTAAAAAGAGAGTATATATGACAAAGCTCAAAAGTATTAACTTTAGTGGTACTAAAATTTGATATATTTGAATTTAGCAGAAAAAGCATAGAGGTTAAATTGAAGGAAATTTTGATTCTTAGAAAAAATCATCAGAATAGGGGGAGGGTGGGTGGGAATTGGGGAAGGGTCAATGAGAAATATGTGCATGGATGTCTTTACCTGTACTAGTTTGTACCCAACAAAAATGTGTAATTAACCCGGTTGTACCCAAAAAATGTATAAAATTCCATGCTAAAAAATTAAAAAAAGAAATAAAAAATTAAAAAAAAAAAAAAGAAAAAAAAAAAAAAAAAAAAAAAAAAAAAAAAAAAAAAAAAAAAAAAAAAAAAAAAAAAAAAAAAAAAAAAAAAAAAAAAAAAAAAAAAAAAAAAAAAAAAAAAAAAAAAAAAAAAAAAAAGAATATTTTTAAGAAATCTATGATTAAGATAAAAGATTAAGAAAAAGAAAAACATTGTCCCATATAGGCTGAAGATGGGGGTTCAATTCTGTAGGATACTTATTTCATATCAGAGCTCTTGTTTTTGAGTCAGAAGGTATATACTCTCTCCTGGTCTTATGTCACCCACTGGGGCATAAGTTTTTGTTTAACTTCAGTTTCAGTATTAAACATTATTGACTATACTCCTGCTTAAAAGATGAAATATTAGCACACAGTTGCCCAATTTTCTCCCTGTACCCTAATGTTTCTTGTTTTACTTTATCATGGTTTATAACATTTATCATCTTGTTCTGAAACTATAAATACCATAGTTTATATTTCTGTCTTAAAATAATGATTCATTCCTAAAGTTTTTAGATCCATGTTCTCTAATTTTTAATTTTTGACTTATCTTTTAGTTGGATGATTTTGTCATTCAGTGGAATTTTTCTTCTTATTATTTTTAATTGACACATAATTTTACATATATATGGGTAGAGTGGGATAATTCAATACATGTATACAATATATATTGATCAAATCTGGATAATTAACATTTCCCTCTCTTTAAACATTTATCATTTCTTTGTGCTGAGGAGATTTGAACCCCTCTCTTCAAGTTCTTTATAAAATATATAGTAAATTGTTGTGAACTATAGCTATAGGAGATTAGAACCTATTCCTTCATCTATCTGTATTTTAATACCTATTATTTACTCAGTCTCTCTCTATCCTCTCTCCCCTCCCCTTCCTAAACTCTAATGGTAACTATTCTACTCTCTGTAAGTAGACTTTTAGGAGGTTTTCAGAATATATATATATATATATACATATATATATGTATATATATATTTCAGAATATATATATGTATATGTACATATATATATTTAATTTCTTCTATACCTAAAGATGTCTATTACATTTATATCCAAGTTGCAGTATGAAGAAATTCAAATAAAATAAAAATAAAAATAAATGAATAAGTAAAACAACATTTTAGCTGGGTATAAAATATGGGGGATCATGCATGTTTCCCCTCAGAGCTTTATAGACCTTTATTATCTGCTGACACAGAGTAATGTTTTTTAACCATTCCATTGTAGTATTTTGTTTGATTGATAGATGGTACCATACTCTACATTTGAGAATCTCTCACTATTGTGATTATATACGAACATTAACTTGAACATCATATTATATGCCATGTAGCAGATTGTTTTTTAAACATTGCAATTATTGCTTTCTTATCTTCTGATATTGAAAGCTATAAGGAAAACTGAGATTCATCCAAATCTTCTAATTAAAGAGAATTTGATTTTTCTCCCAGAATAATTAAAGAATGACTGCTTTATCTTTTAAACTCAGAAATCAGGATATACTCAGTATCAACCAATTTATCTCACTATTTCCTAGAATATACTATGTCCTTAGATGTGTGTGTGTGTGTGTGTGTGTGTGTGTGTCCTTTTTCCCCCTAAGGTGACGTTTTTCTCTTCTAACTTTTTTCTTCATTTATTGAATTCTTTACTGTAGGAATATAATTTTTAATTACTTTACCTCCTTTATTGTTTCTCTTTTCCTTTCATTAACTAAGATTCTCTCAAACTTTTCCCCTATGCCAATAATTCTGTTTTCAGTTATGTCTTTTCTATGCTACCTCTGATAACTAACTTATTAGTTCTGTATTGATGTTTTGATCCTTAATTTGTGTCCTCAGCACCACAGTTTTTTGTATCATTATGTTATTTTCAAAGATAAATTGCCACTTAGCATCTATTTTATTAAAGTTGTGTCATATGAAACTATTCTATATCATGAAATACTCAAGAAGAAATTTGATTTTCCTTGGGTTGTATTTTTTTCAAAAAGGCTGTTTTATCTTTCTTTTATATGCCTCATTCCATTTTTATGTTCTTTTTCTCATCCTCAGGGAATAATCTTTTAGGATCCTGACTGTGTAGGGAAGTTTCCTGTTGATTCATCATCCCAGATGGGCTGTAGGCATTGATATCTGCTCCACTCCCCCACATACAGCAAGGCTGTGAAAACCAAAACCCAAATTTGAGAACATGGCAAATATCCTCTTTGGCAAATGCCTGTGGGCAAATCATGTTTTCCTTCGGGTTTCTTGCAATTCTATTGGTTTGAACACCTTTTAGCAGTGTTTAGTCCAAAACAACTCATTTGCCATTATTGAAAATGAAATTTCCTTCACTTTATTATTTACATATTTATCTTGTTCTCACTCAATATGAAGCTCTATGCAGATCTTCCATTTGCACTGATAGAAGACAAATTCATCTTGACCAACTTCCTGCTTTATCCACGACCTGTCTTTCCTCTTAACAATAGTTTAATGTGTCTTACCTGCTCTTTGTTTGTTTGTTTGCATTGTATGTGTGTGATACTAGGGATTAGACCCAGGGGTCTGCTACGTTTGAGTTACATCCCCAGCTCTCTTTCTTTCTTTCTTTCTTTCTTTCTTTCATTGAAACGGGGTCTCACTGGGTTGCTGAGGGTCTTGCTAAATTGCTGAGGTTAGTCTCAAACTTAGGATCCTCCTGTCTCAGCCTCCCAAGTATAGGGATTACAGGTTTTACACCATTGAACCCAACTCTGTTGTATATATTCTATTTCCTTTTGAAGAAAGAATATGCTGATAGGCTGTGTCCCAGAGAGCCAGAGGTTTTGTTCCTCCTGAGATTGTGTTAAGTATCCTTCATCAGCCTCTACTCTGCTTACTTGAAATATAGCTTATTACTCTGGAACCTTCCAAGGAGCCCATGAGTCCAGGCATTTTTCCTGCCTCTCTAGGAGGTCTTACAGTGCTAGGTAGGGTGCTTCCATTCTTGAAATTACTTTTCTGAACTATGTTAATTAGCTTTCCATCACTGTGACAAAATACCTGAGATAAACAACTTAAAGGGCAGGCAGTTTATTTTAGCTCGAGTTCCAGAGGTTTCAGTCCATGGTCACTTGGCCTTGTTGCCCCTGGGCCTGTGGCAAGGCAGAACTCTTGGCAAAATTTGCGGTTCAAGAGGCTACTCATCTCCTGGCAACTGATAAGAAAAAAGAGAGAAAGAGGAGGAGCCAAGGTCCCAATACCCCTTCAAGGACACATCCCCGGTGACTTAACATTCGTCTCTCGGGCCTCATCTCCTAAAAGTTCCACCCTATCCCAGTAGTGCTCCAGGCTAGTTGACCAAGCCTCCAGTGCATAAGCCTTTGGAGGGCATTGAACATCCAAACCATGACATGATACAACCCAAAACACCCAGCTTGCTTCTCTCCAAGCTGTGAATTCTTCGGAAAAATTCCTAACTATTTTCTCTACTCCTTTCTACTCATTCCAGGGTTCTGTGTGCATTAAAAAGCAGCATTGGGGCATACCAAAATCATGTTCCTATCTTCTCCCAGTTTTTGAAGTTCATGGTTCTAATTTTGTTATATCCTATGAGTGCTGATATACATTTCCCAGCCTTTTTTCATTACTCATTGTTCTTTTTGTAAGATATAAAAGAAGGGAGAACCTGTGATCCAGAGTTAGTCCACCGTGTTCCCCCTCAGATCTGAGATTTCATATTTTATTAGCAACATTGTTGCTATGCTATGTTTTCATTTTGCTTCTCTTAGAAACAGACCCTGAGACAAGTATTCACATAAAAGACATTTATTTATAAGGTAATTCTAGGAACTAGGAGAAATGTAGAGAAGTAAAGGAAGGGAGAAAAGAATGCTAATAAAGAGCATATTATCAGGTTCAAGGTCAGCCTGAGCAACTTAGTGAGACCCTATTTCAAAATAAAATAAAATAGGGCTACGAGTGCAGCTCCAAGGTAGAATGCCCCTGGGTTCAATGCCTGATACTTAAAAAAGAAAAAAGGCACATTATGAAGTAAGTTGTCATCACAGGCAACTGAGACTTGATTTCATGGGCAAAAATCAGGGGAAAAGCTGGGCATGGTGACACACACCTTTAATCTTCCCAGTTCTTGAGAGGCTGAGACAGGAGGATCATAGGTATGAGACCAGTTCACAGTTAGTGAGACCCTGTTTGAAAATAAAAAATAAAAAAGGCTAGTGTAGAATGCCCCTGAAGCATTCATAGCTCAGCGGTAGAATGCCCCTGGGGTCAGAACTGTGGGGGGGGGGCCCTCAGAGTAGATCACATGCTTTATATTCAGTGAGACTCAGGCTTCTAAAGTTGGAAGTTTACTGTCCCTGGAAATGGTAAAATCCACGGTAAGGTGGCCAGGGTATGCTGTGATTGTGGACCTCAGGCATCTTGGCACCTGGGCGGAGTAAAACGTGGAAGGAGCAGCATCTTCATGGGTTTGCTGAAATGGCTCCATCTGGGTGGTCTCTTGATAAGAAGTACAGACCTTGGCCATTGATCCCTTCTAGATGGTATAGGTAAAATACCCCTCCAAATTTAGTTACTCCACCTATAGAAAAAAGTTGGCAGAACATCTTGGCAGGCCTTTGAAAGGTAAGCGGGGGGAGCTATTTTACTCAATAAATCTGGAAAACACACACACACATGATAACTGCAGACACATACACACACAAAGAGACTTCTTTATATGTACACAAACAGAGAGAAAATTACACACACACACACACACACACACACACATACATATATACATATATAAATTATGTTCATCACATAGGTGGTGTCCATGGGGAATTAGGTCCAAGACTCCCTGCAGACACTAAAATCTACATCCAAGTCCCCTATATAAAAATGGTATAGTTATTCACATATAACTGATGCACATTCTCTTGTATACTTCCAATCATCTCTAAATTATAATACCTAACACAATGTAAATACTTTTAAATAGTTGTTCTGCCTTATTGTTTAGGGAATAATGACCAGGGGAGAAAAAAGTCTACATGTTCAGTAGAGATATGATTTTTTTTTTTTTTCTTCATGGTTGGTACTGGGGATTGAACTATACCCCCAGCCCTTTTTAAATTTTTTTTGTTTTGAAACAAGATATTGCCATATTTCTGAGCATCTCACTAAATTGCTAAGGCTGGTCTTGAACCCATGATCCTCCTGTGGCAGCCTCCCAAGTACTGGAGTTACAGGTATAGGTATACACTACCGGGCCTGGCTGAAATGCAATTTTTTAAAAAAAAATTTTTTTTCATCTATAGTTCTACTGAATGTGCAGACACAGAATCCATGGGTACAGAAAGCCAACTATATATATGTATGAAAAGATTTTTCTAAGAGCTGACACAGGTGAAGGGGCACAGACATAACAAGTGTGTATGATGTGTGTTTCCTGGGTGCTGTGTGGACACTGCACTTGAGAGTGTCACTCGGTGGCATCCCCATCAGTTCCTCTCTGGCTTGGACCAAAGGATCGCATAGTTCTTACGGAGGCCACCACATAAATCTACTCACCTAAAATCCGACTTTCAAATATTCCTCTTTTACAAAGACATCAAGCCGAGTTTAGTTTTAGCAGGGGCATGACTTTTGACTGCTATGTATGTCACAGATTTGAATGGAGTCCCACAAATCCATCCCTTTCCTCTGTGTGAACTACCAAACCTGGTGGTTAAAAAGGGGTGAGTTCCATTAACTCCAAGAGGAAGAGACTCTAAAGATCTCCAAGCTCATCGATGAAGGTGGGGAAGAAAACAATCATTTACTACAAATGAAGCCAGGGGACTCCAATCAGCTACTTTGCATATTATATATATATTGCATATTATATAATATTATATATATATGTGGAAAATTATATTTTAATAGGCAAGGGTACTTCACAAGCCTTCCCTACTCTGAAAGGAGCCAGATATGTGTGCATATCCATGTGATTAAGTATCACCAACTTGTTTGTTTTGTGATACTTGACAAAATTACTCATATTAGAAATAATTTGTTTAAAAATCTTGAGTGGTATTTTGTTTTGTGTGTCATTATGGGGACTGAACCCAGGGCTGCTCTAACTCCAAAGTATACCCCCAACCCTTTTTATTTATTTTGGAATGAGGTCTTGGTAGGTTGCTTAGAGTCTTGCTAAGCTGCTGAGGCCAGTCTCAAACCTATGATCCTCCTGTCTCTGCCCCTCCAACTACTGGGATTACAGGCATGCACCACCACACCAGATTGTGAGTGTTTTATCTTATATTTCACTAAGGAAAAATTGAATTGAGGCTTTCAGGAGGTAGTGATGGAAGAATGTATAATATTTGTCTAGTTAAGAGAAAGACAAAGGATAATCTAACTCCCCAAATATATAGTAACATTTCTGTTGATGTTTCTAAACAGTTATGCTCCATATTCATAGATAGAGAGGAGGGAAGGAGTAAGACAGACTGAAAGATAGGGTGATAGGGAACGTGAAAGAAAACACTCCAAAGTCATGAGGTCTTATGCTGGACTTGGGCTTCCCTTAGCATGTGATTTGGGTCATAAATAACCCCTTAGGCTGAATGACAAATCCTAGGAGCAGATCTCTAAGTGACTTCATGGAGTACTCATTTCTGGAGTTTTTTTTTTTTTTTTTTTTTTTTTTTTTAAGACAAGAAGCAATCATCTTTGGTGAAAAGTTTACACAAAAGATCCAGGCAAGAGTTTAAACACTGTTATATCTGGGTGTGGTGGATACCTGTAACCCTAGAACTTGGGAAGCTGAGACAGGAGGATTGCAGGTTCAAGGAGAGTCTCAGCAACTTAGCAAGACTCTCAACAACCTTGTGAAATCCTGTTTCAAGCTAAAAAATAAAATAGGGCTAGGATTGTAGCTCAGAGGTGGAATATTCCTGGGTTCAATCCCCAGTACCCCCCAAAACAAACAAACAAAAACACACAAAACAAAACACTGTTATAACATCAGAAACTCTGTGATTATTCCCCAAGAGAGGATTGTCTATTTGTTAGAGAAAAGGTATTCACACAAGCCCATCTTGGTAACTTCCAACCACAAGACTCTCCTTCATCCTCAGTTTTTACATGTCACTAAATGTTTGGACCACTCCCTATGCTTGCAAAATTGTCTCTTGTTCCCTATGTCTCACTGTCACAATTAAGAATAGTTCCAGATTCATCCAAGATTCTACATGTCATGGGCTAGATTGTGTGCCCCCAAAGCTCATATGCTGACATTCGAATCCCTGGCACTGCAGAATGTGCCTGTCTTTGGAAAGAGAGAGAGACTTTCTAAGAGGTAATTAAGTTAAAATGCAGTTATTAGGGGGAGCCCTAATGTGACATGACTGGTGTCCTTGTACGAAGAGGACATTGGGATACAGATACGTACAGAGGGAGGATGTCTGTGCACAGAGGAGAGAGGCCTTAGAAGGAACCAGCTCTGCCCTGCCCACACCTTGATCTGGGACTTCTAGCCTACTGATTGTGACAAGTAAAATTCTGTGGTGTCAACTAACAGCCACCCTTCTCTCCCTCCTATATTCTCCCTCTTCTCTTTGCCTTCTTTTGGAGGGACCTGTCTCAGCTCACCAACATGTCTTTTTTTTGGAACTAAGGATTGAACTCAGAGGTATTCTACCTCCAAACTACACCCCCAGCCCTATTTTATTTTGAAACAGAGTCTTACTAAGTTGCTGAGGCTGGCCTCCAACCTGCGGTCCTCCTGTCTCAGCCTCTCAAGTATCTTTAAGATACTTCAAGTCCATGAAGTTGTCTCTTTTAGAACTGTCATTTCCTTCCTGCCCTGCTCCAGGTCCCCTTGATGAGAATTAGGAGTAAATCTCAAGGCTCTGACTGATGAGAAAGTTTCTATGCGCACAAAATGTTGCTGCCCACCATCTCCATTTTTTAAAAAAGTATACGTTTTAGGGAGATTTTTCTTGGGGGGGGGTAGCACATTTCCATTTACAAAGTAGTGTTGGAGACTCAACTTTGCCTTAATCCTCACATCTCAAGTGGGTAGCTTTTTAAGGCACTGATGTTCAGAGAGTTTAAGTAACTACATGAAAATTATACAGCTGCATCTTAATTGGCAGAGCTGGAATTTGAATCAAGGTGAAGATGTGTATGGACAGAGCCTCCCAGTGGGGGTGGACACTGATAGCTGCTCAAGAGAGTGGCTCGTTTCTCCCTGAACTTCCATGAGCTTTCCATTGTTGTGACTCGTTACCTCTGGCTAGATGTTTGCTCATAAATCATTATTATTATCCCCAATTAAATTGGAAACCCTAAGAAAGAAGGTTCTGGGCTGAACTGTCTGTTTAGTTATGGGGTTTGGGAAACATCTGTTGATTGATTTGTTAGTTACATGGACTTTCTTTCTTTCTGTACTGGGGATTGAATCCAGGAGCATTCTACCTCCAAGCTACACCCCCAGTCCTATTTTTTATTCTTTATTTTGAAATAGGGTCTCACTAAGTTGTGGAGGGCCTCACTAAGTAGCTGAGGCTGGCTGCAAACCGGGATCCTCCTGTCTCAGACTCCCAAGTACTAGGATTACAAGCATGTGCCACCATGCTTGCCTTATTCTTTAGTTTGAAACAGGATTTCACTAAGTTGCGGAGGGCCTCACTAAGTAGCTGAGACTAGCCACAAACCGGGATCCTCCAGGCTCAGCGTCCCAGGTACTGGGATTACAAGCATGCCCCACCTCACTGAGCTGCTTTTTTTCTTTCTTAAACCATAATCTGCCACAACTCTTGGCATCTAGTGTTCCCAATATAAAGGCAAAAGTGACAGGGCCCTCACGATGTTGATCTTTTTTTTTTTTTTTTTTTTTTTTTTTAGACAAAGGTTAGGAAAGGGTATGTGTAAAAAAATAATACTGCGGTTTGACATTATATTACAATAATTATAATTATTATACCCTGTATTTATACAGTGCCTCTCTCTCTCTCTCTCTCTCTCTCTCTCTCTCTAAGGGGCTCATACTCATTTGTAAGCAGTGGGCCTTATCCTGCTGCTAAATAGAAAATAAATTGCTTATCTCTCGGAAGAGAATTAACTCTTTCAGGGCACTGGGGTACCATTTAGTAAATTAGTAATCCCCTAAATGGCACTCTAGATACGTAAGAGCCCCCATATAAACCTGGAAAATGAACGTGTTCTCAGTGCTTAAAAGAAACCAGGGCATGCCTAACAGAAATCAGACAGCAAGCTTAAAACACACGTAATGTACTTATCTCTCTCCTCTAATAACTTTGTGTTCATTCGCATGGAAATCTGTTTGCGACTAAGGATGAATCTATTTGCTAAAAGCTGGCACTTCTGATCTTTTAATCTGCTAATATGAGAGCAATAAAGGGAAAGGGGCAGATGATGGGGGAGGCAGAGTGGTAGTGTATGTGCACATGGGAAGAGCAGCAATTTGTTAGGCTAAACAGATTTTGAGAGGCTGATGAACTTTTTCAAAACCATTTGAAGAGTCAGCCCTTGATGATTCCCTTACATCCTGAAAATGTTCATCTACTTCCAAAATACTTGTTCTCACTGCCATAATCCAAAACAATTCACCACACTATGTAGAGGGAGGAAGGTTTATTTGCTCACAGTGTTTGGAGGTTTATAAGTTCAGTCCATGGGTGGCCGGGTCTGCAGAGTTCAGGTGTGGCCACCGGAAGCAGCGAGAGGAAGAACAAAAGCTCCATTCTCACATCGTGGAGCCTGGAAGCAAGACAGAGAACCCGGGGAGGAGAGATCTTATATCATCCCCGAGGTCACACCCCCAGGAACCCTTTCTTAGTAACCAAGCCCCTGCTTCCAACATTGCTACCTTGTTTCCATGAAGGGTATGGGGACATTCTAAATCCAAACCATTATGCTAGTGGTCACTGAATTGGAATTAACCTCATGGCTTTCCTTGTGAACATCTCTAAGGTGGGTAGGAGTGAGAGTGAGCATGAATCAACAGTGACTTTTTCCAACTCAGAAACTCAACTTCCAATCAGGCAGAAATGAAATTGAGGAAATTGGCACAAACTCAGAGTTGCTGGAGATTTTCCATAGTGGGGGTAGAGAAGCAGGAATGCTACACTGAGGCTAAGCGGGTCCATTTGTTAAGAAGCAGTTCAGCTGTACTCTTTGACTCTTGTTTTCCTCTTCCTTCCTCCTCCCATGCTTATGATCTCATCCCATTCACACATCGACTTGAACGCCTCTCGGACGCGTGTGTTTGCCCGGGTGTTGCTATGCTGAATTCTTATTGTAATCCAGTAACATGCTATTGATTGTTGGGGCTTTCGGTTTCTGTGCAATGAGATAGAATTTGGAGACTGGCAGTGTCTTTATTGACTTTCTGATTTGCGCTCCTGGGAAACTCATCGGATAGTCAGTCCCATTGCTGCCAGGCAGTTTGGCAGTTCAGTTAACACAACGTGGTTATTCCTCCAAACCGTGGGCAGTGCCCATCAATGCACAGCTGACAGATGCCACACACTTGGGCGTGACACTGACTAACACTACCAGCTCCCATCCTTGTCCCTCCAGCTCAACCCCATGCCCATGAGTTAGTTAGCTTCTTTCTGACACCTTCTCTTAGGTTTTTCTTCTCCCCCACTGACAGTCAGCTGCCAGGGGCCTCTTTCCACAAACCTCAGCTTTTCAAGATAAATATGCCACATAAGTCCAATCTCAGCAATCCACACACCTCTGAGCCCCTCAAACTCCAAGGAGCATCCTTAAAGGGAAGAATCAGCAGGCTGCTAAAAAAGAAATCAAAGCAGATCAGCAAAATGTCTCAAAGGGGGAAGGAAGGAAGGATGAGCCACATAGATGAACAGCCTTCATTTCCTAGGAAGCAACATGCCTGGTGACAGAAATAAACACGGGGAACGTGTACATTCCCTCTAATTGTGTAATTACAGGTTGCTTTCGATACGCCGCACAGGGATGGAAATACTGTAGCATCAGGAAGTGGCTCGGTGGCCTGCCCCATACGAGCTTCAGCATTTGTACGTAGTGGTCACTCTGGTGTGAGCAGAGGTCCAAATTAACCAGGCCAGAGGATTCTGTCCCCGTGGTTCCTAAAGAAGTCACCATCCCCAGCTGAAGATCGGTTGCCACACCACTCTGAACTCAACGGTAGCAAAACAAGATGAGAAACAGAGCCACTAATTCACCTCCCGAGTGGCTCTTTTAATATTCTAAAGCGTGCTTAATCATCGGGCCCTGTGTTGAAGGAAGGAGCCGGGTCAGCAGCACCCTTCTGCTGACTGACTCTTCTAACTTTCTAGCAAGTTAACAAAGCCCATGGCTTCCCCTCCCCGCCCATGTTGCTGATGCTAGACCCTCGGAGAGTTTTCTAAGCAAGAGAAAGCTGGCTTCTCTTAATTTTCTTTGGTTTTTGAGAGGAGGGCAAACCCCCAAAAGGCCATATTGTATGATGGTGTGACGCAGATCTGCTTCCTGATCCAAATCTCTTGTCCCTTCCTTTCTGCCATACTAAGACTCATGAGTTCACTTTGTCCCCAGCAAATGAAGCCACTGGCTGCTGGGCTCTGACCTCTGTCACCTTTGTCTCTGGTCCTGGCTAAGGCTCTGATTTCCTCTCCAGTGGAAGTCGCCATTATACCTTGCAAAGTTTCCATGAAGAGGGATTGGAGCTGCAGTTAGAAAGGGGATGACCAGACATTCCACTCTCAGATTTCCAAGGGGAAGCTGAAACTATGGAAAGAGTTGGTGGTTCTGGAAATTCTATATAAAGGTAGTAATGATAATTAAGAGTTATCACTAGCTAGGGGTGGCATGGTGGCACACGCCTGCAATCTCAGTACATGGGAGGCTAAGACAGGAGGATGGCAGGTTCGCGGCCAGCATAGAGTAACTTAATGAGGCACTGTTTCAAAATAAAGGAGAAAGGGAGGTTGGAGGTGTAGCTTAGAGGTAGAAGGCCCTTGAGGTCAATCTCTATTACTCCCTCAAAAAAATGGTTAGTATTAATAAAATTAGATTATTACGTTTTTTAACTTTTAAATCCAGGAATTTTTAAAAATTCTTGAATTTTGTGCAAACCAGAAGTAACACATAGGAGCATAATGTGAGTTGCGTTGTTGTTGTTCTTGTTGCTGCTGCTGCTGCTCTTGTTACTGGGGATTAAACCCAGGAGCCGTCTACATCCTAGCCCTTTTTATTTTGAAACAGGGTCTCATTAAGTTGTTGAGGGTTCCACTAAATTCCTGAGGCTGGCTGCCAATCTGTGATTCTCCTGTCTCAGCCTCCCAAGTACTGTAATTATAGGCATGCGCCACCTCACCCGGCTTGTGATTTGCATGTGATATTTATGATGTTTTTTTTTCTGCCAACATGGAAGATTTCAAGTCCAGTAGAACTTAAGATGCAGGGAATGGGTGCTTCTTTTATCTGGTGTGTGTATTTGGTGATGTATCTCACATCCTCCTCTTTCATGATGTTTGTCACTTATTCAAATGGCCAGGACAGTATTTGAGCCATTATGAGTTCCTCCTGATTGATGGGTTTATCCCAGTGACCACATTATCAGCACCCACCCTTCTGCAGGGAAATCTCTTTCGCAGGGAAGAGCCAATTTTTGTTTCCCCCTGGTTGTTGTTAATCTGACTTTATGATAATGTTATCAAGGCTCATTCTACACTTTTCTCTTGATGAGCTGGAATTCTCTGAGCTAAGTGTTGTAGACATGGAAGAGAATGAGAAACTGGAACCACAGAAATAGGTAAATACATTTTTGACATTTCCCTGCCCCAGCCATAAAACTGATGGATCCACATTTGCCATTTGGTAGGTATAGGGCAATCAGAGAACCACTTATCTTTCGAATCAGAGTGTATTTAGGACATCTGACTCAAAAGGAAATCGAACAAAAAGTTGAATGTTTATATTGAACAAGAAAGCTGCTCTTACTTTCAGCTTTATTTAGTGTCCTTTGGTTTAAGAAAGAAGTACAATTTTGAGAAAGCCTGCAGAAGAACTTGCAAGGACCACTTTGATCTGAAAATATCTTGAAAAATTAACAGACATGAACACTTAGTGGAGAAAAATTGCAAATGGGGCATACTTAAGAAAGAGTGAGATCTGACTTTCTTTTAATTAATATTTCCTACTTGGGAACAGTTTTAGTCTCCTAAACTGGTAAGGATGGACTTAGTAAAAAAAAAAAAAAAAAAAAAAATATATATATATATATATATATATATATTTTATATATACATAAAAAAATGACTGCTTCATTTGTGCAGAAATTATACATAATAGTTTTGACCATTCAGAACAAAATTTTAAAAAATAAACCTCAAAAGTAATGGGAAAAACTTTGACACAGAATGCATAAACTGATATGATTAGATAAGAATCTTTAGCAGATTCTTATTTAATATATTTTTAGAAGCATTTCATTAAAATATTTAAAAACAATGATTTGGTAGTTGAAGCAGTAAGCTTCTCTTTTCTAATGCATTCGCATATGAAAACCCTTCATTCCAATGGCAGATAAAAAAAGGTGCTACTCTTCAGAATCTCTTTCCTAAAACTAATTTACTAATTTCAGTAGCACTCTTTGTAGTTTGAAGTTTGAAGACAGACACCAGCCAGGGGGCTGAGCATCTTGTTTTTGCCTTTGTTGTTGGTTAGTTGTGTGACCTTGAACCATTTAATCTCTCTAGCCCTAAGTTTTTTATCTGCAAAATAAAGTATTACTCCAAAATCACATTTCCACTATTTGCAAGGAGTTGAGGCTGAAGGCAAGTGTGCGAGGCAGACAGGTAGGCTCCAGACCTTCCCAGAGCCTGTTTGGCCCAAAGACTGAGGATACTTCAACCCAAGGGAAGCAAGCGCCTGAGAATCAGTCCCTCCATGGAGGGAAAAAAGGCATAATTTGGAACTCAGGTGAGTGAGTGTCACTTAGATGTGTCCTTTGGGCCAGGCTCCTCCTGTATGAATCGAAAAACGTGTCTTCCCTGAAACTCTGGACCATCTCCAGATAAAAGACTGGATCATTTTAGTGCCAGTTGACCAAAGCACAGAAATAAACAGGGAGGAAGCCATCCCTCGCTTCTGTCAGGATGTCACCTGGCTTCGCTGTAGCACAAGTCTCATAAGACACGGTGCAGCCAGGGGAAGGAAGGGTCCTGGTGAGCTGGTGGCAGCAGAAGTCACAGCATGCAGGGCCCTGTCAGCCACAGTAGCAGCGACCATGGGTAGCCATCACCCAGGGCTCTGGGCAATAGAAGGACTCACCTACTCAAGAAGCACCAGCAGATAACAACACAGGTGCTACCCTCACTGCTAGGAGGATGCCCTCAAGGTCCACAGGGACTGCTCCAACTCCAGCAGCCTACCTCCTGGACAGGCAAGAACAGTCAGAGAGTGAATCGACAGACTCCTAAGGAAGCCAGGGTGACTGGTTTGTGGGTACCTGTGAGACCTGAGTTAGAAGCCCAGAGTCTAGGAAAGCCCATGAGGACAAGAGCCTATGAGATGCGACCCGTGATTGTGGCTTTATCACCCAGGGCACTTTGGCCTTACAGATGACATTTGACAATGCTGGGACTCTCGAAACTGTCGGGAAAGAAGTATGATTGGCAGATAATGGGTAGAGGACACTGGTACCTCAATGTGTAAGACAGTCCTGTGACAAACAATTATCTGATGGAAAATGTCAAGAGTACAAAGACCAGCTGAGTGTGGTGGCTCACACTTGTAATCCCAGAACTTAGGAGGCTGAGACAGGAGGATCACAGATTTGAGGACAGAATCAGCAAGTAGTGAAACTCTCAGCAACTTAGTGAGACCCTGTTTCAAAACAAAAAAATAAAAATTTAAAAGGGCTGGGGTGTAGCTCAGAGGTAGAATGCCCCCAGGTCCAATCCATAGTACCATTAAAAAATACATAAATAAAAAGAATATTAAGCCTGGGAAACCCAGCTTTGCTCCTTTGCACCAACCCTTTAAGCTCGTATGACCTCAGGAAAGACAGGTTCAACCCCTGAATATCAGGAAGTAGATTACTGTGCCCCGTAGTCAGCCAATTTGATGAGGGCAAGTCTATGATGATAATACATATAATATCAATGATGATCACTGCCATGTATAGAGCCCTGTCCACTACCTGCCAGGCACTATTCTAAGCATCTCAGAGATATTCACCCATTTAATCCAACCCCACAACTCGAAGAGGTAGGTGTGATTTCTATCTACAACTTATGGAGCATTTGAATAGTCGTGCTAGCAATTTTCCAGAAAGGGTCAGCCCATTTGACTGGTCACCTCCAGCACATGGTCCATCTAGAGCACCCACGGAAATCTTGGACCAGAATCATCTCCATCGACATCCCAGCAGCTGGGAATCAGAAGCTGGTCCAGCTCCCCCAGCCCCTGACTCTGCATCATGAGACAAGCCCTGGCTCTGCCATCTGACCACCTCCAAAAGCAGAGAAT